>PVJL010006258.1:0-94819 GCA_004026885.1 Lyroderma lyra | reverse complement strand
GGAGGGGGGCGGGAACACAGCAGCACGTGCTGGCTTTGGAGGTAGGGCTGGGCCGGCGGCAGGTTTCAAATGTGCTGGGAGTTTTCCAGGGTCTCCCGAGGCCCAGGACTCAGCAGGGAAGGCCCTTCGTCAGCAGACACACGTTGCTGTTGTCACCCCTCGCAGCCATACCATCTAAAGTCTCAAGGGCCTCTCTTGTCCTTGAGAATGCGCGTCCACCTCCGCACACTGGTGCCTCCTGTGGTAGCTCTCACCCTCCCCACGCCTTGCCCACAGCCCAGAGCCTCCTGCCAAGCCACTACCTTCAGGCGCGGACCCCGCACCTGTCTCACAGGAAAGTGTGTGGGCTGTCCTCTTCGCCCCCAGGCCCTTCAAGGAAAGGCCTGACCCCACCTGCAAGACGTCTGAGGGGTGGTGAAGTGAGTTAAAGCCCAGACCCAACTCAACCATGTTAATTTTTTTTTGCTTTTTGGTATGTGGGTAGCTCCCTGGCTGGGAATCGAACCCAGGCTGCAGCACTGACAGCGCCAGCGCCAAAGCCTTAAGCCGCTGCAATACCAGGGAACTCCTCTTAACCATGTTAAATGGACTCATTCCCTGGCCCTCAGGGCCCGAGAGGAGGGGGCATGTCCCTTTTCCAGGAGGAAGATATTTTACACACTACAGTTTTTAGCAAATGACATTTGAGATAATAAAAACAAATTCTAAGACATGCAAAGAAGCAGGAAAATAGGACCCATAACCAGGAGAAAAATTATGGATGGAAGCAGACCCACAGATGGTGATGGTGGTGATGACATCTAATACCAATGGGACTGTCACTACTGACCAGACACTATTCTGAGTGCTTCACCTGAACCAGCTCTTTGACTCAGAAGAGTCCTAGGAGCTAGGTACTGTTTACTGTCATTTTACACATGGGGAAACCGAGGCATGGGCCTAGGCTAAGTCACCTGCCCAAAGTTACCCAGCGGGTAAGTAGAAGAAAAGGATTCAAAGCCAGCTTCCGAGAACTCTGCCCTTTGACAACCTTTGCAAATGTCAAGGGGGAGTGGGGAGGGGGTGCCTAACTCAAAGCAATCAGCCTGTAGGGCAATAAAGTGTAGGTAAGAGAACTCAGGGAGCCTCGGGCTGACCTGGTCACTCCCGAGGTTGGCTCCCTGAAGCCATCACCGCAGGACGTTTGCAGATGGTCAAGGGTTCTTCTTCCTTTAACCACTTGGATATGTGTCAACGGCCAGCTCTGGTTCTCGTTACTGGTCTTGCAGTGCTGGGTGTGGTCACCCTGGGAGTGTGATTGCTGCTGCCATGTTAGCAGAGGGCTCATCACATGGCTGGTGGCTGCACACTTGCCACGTCAGGGTTCCTCTGCCCTACTCTGCAGTGCAGCTGACCCCGGCCCTCCCCATCCAGGAGTAAGCCCCGAACCCAAGCCCCAGCCCAGTGGGCTGTGAGGAGCCATGTATGGCTGCAGGGGCGTGCATGTGTGCTGGGGGGTCCCCCGCCCATCCCATCACAGGACCATTTAAATGGCTTCTAGCTTGGCTTCCTCCAGGGGTGGGGGATGGCACAGAACAGCTGCCCAAAGTGGCACCCAGAGCGCGAAGGGGGAACCTACGGTCCAGGCCCCCTACGTGACCCCGGCGCACAGGCTGGAGCCTCAGTTTCCCCACCTGTTAAGTGGACCCTGCAGCCCCCGATGCACTTCTTCAGAGGAACCACGAAGGGTGGGAATCTCTGCAGACCGTAAAGTCCCCGACAAGTCAAGGCTTGCTGTCACTGAAAGGGGCTTTCTCTCCCCAAGCCCACCCGGCTGCCCGGGGTGAGAGGTCCTGCACATGCCCAGCCAGGAAGAGGCCGCAAAGGAAGCCCCTGGAGACCCCCGACAGGATGCAGATGGGCAGAACTGATTCTGAGCAGTGCCCACTCTGGAGGGGCCATGAGGCTGCCCCTGGCGTCCCTGGTGCTCAACCCCAGACTGAAAATGAGCCTTCCTCCCCCCATCCCGGGCCCGGCCCCTTTAGTGCAGGGGTGTGTGGTCGCGGTTTTTCGTTTCTTTGTGGGGAACTCTTTTCCTGCCATTTTCCCACACTGTCTGTTGTACATGCTGCTTTTGTAGTTGGAAAGTAACATTTAAAAAAGGGGACGGGGACATCCGTTTTGGTTTAAGACCTCCAACTTCCACCGGCTTCCGCCCCAGGTGGAGCGCACCGGCCGTCGGGCCTCACGCCGCGCAAGGACGCACGCAAGGCAGGGGCTGGGGAAGCCCGAAGGCTGCCTGCCGGTTTTTTTTCCAGCCTGTCTAAACCCGAGCCCCCTTGGTGAAACCCCCCACGCTGCAGGTGTCAGAGCTACCACGCTCTGGGTACAGAGGGAGACTGGAGGGCTGCGTCTCCAAGTCCAGTCTACTTGGGGCTGACTTCTGGAATACGTTCACTGGCGTGCAATCATCACTCAACATTTTAAGCAGGAAACTTTGCTTCCAAGGTTAAAGGCTACACTAAGAAACAGCACACAGCGCCTCCCAAGGCTCCTTGACTGAGCAAACTGAGGTTTGCTGTTGGCTTTTTGGTGATCCTCACCAACACGTTCTTGTAGTCCCTGGAGATTACGCACCCCCCAGCATCGCTGGGGTGCTGCCTTTACTCCCATCTGCGCCTTGGGGCCAGAAGAGGAAGCACCCCCACTCCTGAGCCGTCCAGGTTTGCGTTTGGAACATTTATTTCAGGAAATACGTTTTCAACACTTTGTTATTTATACAAAAAGAGACGAATTTCTCAGGAGGCACATAGCAAAAGGCCACTGCGGAACAGGCCCCAGTGAAACTAACAATTTCTCAAAAACTGGCTACAGAGAAGGAAAGCAAAGGCGACCCCCAACAGCACAGAGGCTGGCAGGGCGCACCCCACCCGGAAGGCTGCCCCCCAGCCCCGGCCAGGCCCGACAATGGAGATGGGCACGGCCTCCGAAATCATGGTTTTGGCAAAAACATGGCAAGTCGGCAAGTAAACTGTTTTGCTCAGGGGGGTCCTTCCTCTCCTAGGTGGGGAGGGAGCAAACGTGCCATGTGATGACGTCCGTGCGCGTGCCTGCAGCCCCGGGTCTGCCGCCCGACGTGCACCTGGCCTGTGTCTACCGCGCCGGCCTGGACCAGACCCCTCACTCTGCAGAAGGAAGCACCTGCTGGTCCCCTCACAGAGACAGAGGGTGAGAGCACAGGAATCGCCTGCTGGGCCCTGCAACCTGACTCCTGACCATCTTTGGGGGTCTTCATAATGAGGCCTGGGCACCTTTAGGGCCACCGAAAACCAGGCTCGCCGGGCCTCCCATGTCCCCAAGCCACAGTGCCAGCACGCAGGCCAGGAGGGCTGTGCGCGTGCGCGTGCTGACAGAGCGGCCTGGGCCAGATGGATCTATACCCCCTCCCGCCAGGCACCCGAGCAGGGCCGGGCAGGCTGAGCCCACTCAGGGCACTGGGCACACCCCAGCCACAGTCCACACGGCCCCTCCTCCGGGCTCCGCACTCGGCTCCCCCAGGACTCACTTGCTCGGACCTTCCTAGAAACCAGGGGGTGGGTGGGATGGGGTGGGGGTGCCTCTTCCTTTGAGTCCTCAGTTGAATCCCAGTGAGATGGGAACAACAGGGAGATAAAGCCCTGCCCCCCAGTCTGTCCCCCTTTCCCGTCCGACAGCCCGCAGGGACGGGGTGGGGGGGGTGGGGGATAAAGGCACTTTCCGCTCCAGGACGGGCTCGCAAGTGGGCGGGCGGCACCCACGAGCCTGACTGCGTCTAAGCAAGGGCAGCTTGCGTCTCCCGGAATGAACTATTCTCCCCGGGTGTGTGTGTGTGTGAGTGGGGGGGCACAGGGGGCTCTCTGAGTTATGGCCCAGGCCACGTGGGGTGGGGTGGGGGCAGGAAAGGTTTCCGGGTCTCCCCGCCATGCTCCAGGGGCTGAGGCTGGGGGAGGGGCTGAGACTGGGGGAGGGGACCCCGAGCGGAGGCCGTTCCTCTGACCCCACTTCCCAGAGCCCGGCCTGGAGTCGGGGTTGGGTGATTCACCGAGTCCCCTTCCGCCCCTCCGGGCCGCGGGCCACGAACAAACATACTCGGGGGCACTTGTCATCTCGTTACCCGGCAGCGTGTAAAGGGTTGGAGAACACCGACACAGGGAGGAAATTGTGTAAAATCAAACGGGGCGAGTGGGCGGGTGGGGGTGGGGGGACGGAGCGGATGGGGGCCGGTCCCGGGGCGTCTACACCTCCTGGGCGCCCGGGTCCTTGTCGTCGACGCCATTGGACATGGCGCTGTTGCTCTCGTGCAGGCGCTTCACCCGGTAGGCTTCGAAGTGGATGCTGCTGGTGATGTCCTTGATGTTCTGCATGTGCGTCCTGGGGGGACACGGGGACACTGAGGGGTGGTCATGGCAGGACAGCCCTTGGGGGGGGGCGGGTGCTGTCTCCATGGCAACCCCAGACCCTTGCAGACACTGTCCTAAGTGGCCAGTCCAGGGAGGGGGCTGGGTATAGACTCAGGGACAGCTGACACGTAAGGGGCAGTGGGTGACCACTGGTGACCCTCACTCAGGCTTGCCCATGGAAGGGGGGTCGGAAAGGCCAAGGATGGGTGTCCTTCCTCAGCCAGGCTCTCCAACAACCCCCAACCTGGAGGCCCCAAGAGACAGCCCTGTCCCCCCTCAACTTCATCTATAACTGGCTGAGGAGGTGGGAGCTCTGGGTACCTGGGTGGGAGGCCCCCACCCCTTGGCTAGGCTGCAGGAAAATGAGCTTCAGATGAGGTCAGAGGATGCCGGGATGGGACCTGGGGACACCCCCCCCCCCCATGATGTCCAGCATGTGACACCTCCGGGGGTCCTGAACCTAATGGGCTCAGGCCAGAGTGACCAAAACTCAGCCCTTCCCATCTAGGTGCCCTCATCTGGTTAAAAAGAATTGTCACTTCTTGCTTTATTCCCAAGAAGGCGTTTTAGAAATCAAGCTTCTGAGGTTTTCCCAGGGGAGGGCAGGCAGATGGACAGGTCATTCTGGCTGCTGCTCAGGACCTCTGCCCACGCATCCACCACCCACACTCCCCGATTTAGGTTCCTCTGGGGCCTTTAGGGTCCAAAGCGCTCAGCCCTACCCCAAGCCCCAGCCCGACTCTCACCTGATGAGGAGGTCCCGCAGGTAAGCGAACTCACAGTGTGTGGTATTCTCAACTGAGGAGGAGAGACAGAGGGGGCATCAATGTCACTCAAAGCTCCTCCCCTAGCAGTGCCTCTCCCCTCCCCCCAGTAGTTCTGGTGCCAAGAGGAGCCTAGGTGGGTGGGCAGGGGTGAGGAGAGGAGTCACTGCTCCCAGGTGAGCACTGGGCACCTTGAAGTCGCCCAGCACTGTGGATACCATGGTAACAGGACTGGCTCAGCTCCTATTCTTCAGAAAGTTCTAGAAGAGTGGAGATAGAGCAGAGTAACCTAGCCAAGGCAGCAGCAGGGGAGAGAGCTGCAAGAAGGAGGCCTCCTGGGAAGAGGAGGCTGTCCCAGGGGAGACTGAAGACGGGAGGGGGCCGGGAATGGAGGGAACGGGACCTGGAGCTGGGGTTCAAAGAGAACCTGTGCCCTACACATGCCTGGGGCACACACAGGGACCAGACGGTGGGTTACTGCTCACTTCAAGTTCAAGATCCAGCCAAACTGAACCCTGCCTTGCCTAGGGACAGCTGCACACCACATGGGCACACACAACAGCCCAAGGGGGTGACGTTCACAGGCTACAGGATAGCAGTTTGTGCTTCGGAACTCACAAGTGCACACACGGTCTCGTGTAAACAGTTATGGCGTCATAGCCGGCCCCCAAATGGGGAGGCGAGAGGCATCGCCTGGACTGAAGGAGGTGGGCAGAGAAGGCGAATGAATAGGCAGCAGGGACTACGGCACCACGTGAACCACCTAATTAAGTCTGTCCGGGTTCCACCGTGTAGGAGGCCGGAGCAGGGCTGCACCCCACGTGCCTGGCTGCAGGGTCCAGGCTGCCCATCAAGGAGCAACGTGGCCTTCCTTAAAGCTGAAGGGCCTGGCTTGCGCCCCCTGAGCTGGCAGGCAGCGTCTCTGATTCTATGTCCGCTGCCTCTTGCCTGAGCTCTGCCCTCCTTGCACATCTCCCACTCCTGCTGGGCTGTGCCCACTCTAGAACCTTCTGCTACCGACTCTCACACAGCATTTTATCATACCCCCTTCCTCTTGAAAAATACTTCTGGACAGACAAAATACCTCAGGACGGTGGGAGGAAAAAGAAGAAATTGGGTGTGGGGGACACACGCACGTGCAAAAGCGAGGGGAAAGCACTCTGCCACACGCCTGCCAAGGGCACGCACAGAGCGGGCCGTTCTTGGATGGCGCAGAAAGTTCCTCTAGGGTCCTCATAAAAGGCTGCTAGCATGTGGGAATTGTCACCTCGCCACTGTCCTCACAGTTCCATGGGGCTGCTTCATTTAAGCACCCTCAGTGAGAGCTGGTGGTGCTCCAACAACGCACAGGTCACTTAAAAGCGACAGGATCCCGGCCCTAACATGGGAGCAAGACCCAATACCAGCTTCGCTCCTTTACGGTCCTGGCTGCCTGCAGGGCCAGAGGTGGCCGCTAGGGGGCAGCAGAGAGACATGTCAATCACCGCGCGGTGCTCCCGGTCCCGCTCAGGTCCCCCTCCCCCTCTGAAACAGGCCCTCATAAACGGGTTCGTAAGCAGGAAGGTTTCAGGAAGAGAGGAGATGGAAGAGGAGGGGCCACGCAAGGCGGGAGCCCAGCGTAAAGCCTGACTCAGACTGCCTAGGTGGGGCACGGAGGTGAATGGCACCCCAGGGACGCCTCCCCTGGCCAACCTGAGAGCCTGCAGAGCACGGAAATGCCCACCCTGCACACCCCCCGCCAGCACCCACGTGGGCACCCGAGAAAGGCTGCTGTACCGTCCCGTCCCTGGGGCTGGAGTCCAGAGCTTCTGTGAGGAGGGGACAAGCACTGGCCCCCAGGTGCTCTGAGCATTCAGTAATCACGTAAAACAGAGGGCCTGGCACTTGTCACGGGTTTCTCAGGACATTCTGCCCCCAAAGCTCCCATGGTCTTTGGACACTCCTTTTTCTGAGATCCAGGCACAGAGTACCCATTTCATGGAGGGTGAAAACCAAGGCCTGGCGGGGGCTAGGGCACCTGCCCCATTTCACAGCCAGGAGGGAGGGCTGTGGCTGGAATCCGGTGCATTCTGCTTCCTTCTCTACTGGGCCTTTCGGCCAAGTGAACGGGAATTTAACTTGTCATTTCCCCCTGCTCTGTTCTAAAGAGGGAGGAAGAACAGAGAAGAGTAATGAAACGCCCAGGTCCGTCCCACTCAGGGTGTTACCTGTGGTGGGCAGAATGTGTCCCTAAAACCAGGGCCAACCCCCAGCCCTCAATGCTTGTGAATGGAAGGGATCTCATTCGGAAAAGAGTGTCTGAAGATGTAATTAAGGTAAGTCATCCTGGGGGTTCCCTGGTGGTGTAGTGGCTAAGCTTCGGCACTCTCAATGATGCAGCCTGGGTTTGATTCCCAGCCAGGGAATCCCCGCCCCCCCCAAAAAAGATAAGTCATCCTGCATTTAGGGGTGGGTTCCGAAGCCAATGACAAACGTCCTTGTAAGAGGGATAGACAGACACACAGAAGGCTGCCAGCAGAGCAGAGAATGGAGGGATGCATCTACAAGCCAAGGACGCCATGCACTGCTAAGGTGGAGAACAGGTTCTCCCCTAGCCTTTGGGAGGAACTGTCCTGCCCATGCCTTGATTCTTGACATCTGGCCCCCAGAACTAGAGAATAAATTTCTGTTTTGAGGCACCCAGTCTGTGAGAATTTGTAGCTTCAGATCACTGGGGGTCCTGGGAATTCCTGCAGGTGGAGGGTCACTGGGTCCTCAGAGCCAAATAGAGCTATTGCTTAGCCTTTCTCTTAGCCCAGAGGGGCAGGGTCATTTGTCCAGGGTCACACAGCATGCCTGTGAAACACCAGCACCCAGACCCCGAACTTGGCAGTCCCTGGTGTAGCTCCTTCCTCCTTTGGTATTTCCACCCATGAGGCATCTAGGTGAAGGCAAAGCTCCATCAGCTGACGGCTGTGAGAACTGCACACGGGTGCGGCAGTGCACGCAGGGAGGTTTCGAGAATGCCCCACTCGGGCCTTGGTGTCGGCTCTAGGTCCACGGCCGTGGCTGTATTTTGCTGATCTGCCCAGCAGCCCCAGACGCCAGCTCCGTGATTACCTTCAATGGTGCCCCATTTGGTCTTCCTGCCAAGGATCCTCTTCCCGTTGACTTGGTACTCATGGTCACTGCCCACCACGGCGAATGGAATCATCTCCTGGGGGAGGGGCGGGCAGCGAGGGTCACGTGTGTGGAACAGCCAATCTGCTCCCTGGGCCCCCGGGGAGGAGCGGCCCTGAGCCCAGGGCCCCAGAACTGACACCCCTGGCCCAAGAGAGCCATTTTGGACACTCGGGCTCCCACCTTGGCCAGCCCAGAAAGTTCTCATGGTTCAAGGCCATCCTACCCATTTCCCTTACACCCCCAGCAGGAATTGAGGGACCCATCCGCAAGAGCATCCCGCTAATCCACTCACTCGGAACTTCTCGTTCACCAGCCGGTCCTCCGCGTCCTCGTCGAACTCCTTCTGAGGGTATACATCGATGCCATTGGACAGCAGGTCCGCGGTGATCTGCGGGGGAGGGGCAGATGTGGGCACCATCCCTGCGCCAAGCTGCTGCGGCCTGACAGTATCTCCCCTGATCGTGACCTCCACAATGTCAGCGGCCCCAGGCTTGAGGTTCAGAGTGGGCTCAGGGGGTGGGTGACCTTGACGGTTCCCAGTTCTTATGTTCCTGAGTGGAGGGGTAGCAGCAGACCTGTCCACCAGGAGACCTGCGGGCGCCCAAGGGACTTGGGTCACTGTCCTCCCGAGTGCCTCATCTGTCCCCTCCAGCTCATCACATGCCCAAGAAAGCAAACTCAGGGTTGCTGAGTCCTGTCCTCCTGAGCTCTCCCCAGAAACCCTCTTACGGTGGCCCCAAATACCTGCACCTGCTTGCGTTAAACTGTCACCACCCTTTGCAGCAACAGCTGCCTGACACAAATGTTTCATCAATCATGTCCCTGTGAACGGCTGTCATTTCTGCCAGCAGCAGACCAGGCCCATGTGCAGCAGCAGGGGCTTTCTGCTTCCACTCCCCTGGGCAGACACGCCCCCTCTAAGGGGACTGTCCCCACTAGCCATGCTGGCCAACCCCAGGCACTGGGCCCGGGGCGGAGGCTGAGTGCGCCCATAGGGAGGGATGGGAGGGCCTCTGCACGCTCACGCTCACTGGGGCAGAGGCTCTGCTGGGGCCTCAGGCTTCCACGTTCCCAGGTGGCTGTGACCTGTGGTCCTGTTAAAGAAGCAGCCCAAGGTCGCCCTCCTGCTCAGACACCCGTCCTCACACAGCCATCAGTGGGACAGCAGGAGAGAAGGAAGCGGCAGCTACCTCTCCCCTCAGCAGAGACCGCCCCCCTTTGGCTCTCTTCTACCTAATAAAAAGCTGGCCTGCTGTGTCCACCCCCCCATCACTGGCCTCTCCCACCGGAGGTGGAGCCCTACCCGCTGTTTGAAGTAGACCCTCTCCTCCAGGGTCAGCGTGTCGGCCTTGGCAATGACTGGAACGATGTTGACCACTTTGCTTAGGCGCTTCATGAACTCGATATCCAGGGGCCTGAGGCTGGAACGGCACAACATGGATGAGCGTGTGGCCGGGGGAGAGAGACAGGCTTGGGGAAGGTGGCCCGCCTCCCGCCGGGGTGGAGCTGAGAGAGGGCCTGAAATGGGGGCGGGGGGGGGGGGATGCCAGGCTCTGGAGCATTCCATCCTGCCTGCTCCTTATCTACACACAAGCTGGAGGCAGTGGTGGCGGTGGGGTGATGGACGATTCCCAGTGTAGAGGGCAGGGGGAGACAGAGCGCACACGTGGCACCGCCCTGCCCGCCAGAGGGCGGCTGACCAAGCCCCCACCCACCCCTCTGCGCCCAGCCCCGGGGAAGGGCCATGCCCCAGACTTACGAGTGGCCAGTGGCCGGGATGAAGTACAGGCAGCAGTGGACGCGTGTGTCAGGGATGCGCTTCTTCCGGTTGATGTTGACCTCCTCCTGCAGGTACTTCTCGTACTGGTCGTTGATGAACTTCATGATGGGCTGCCAGCTGCGCAGAGAGGCCGCTTAGCCTGCGCGCACGCTAATTCCCCAATCCCAGCGCGACACCGTCTTCCAGGGCACTGCTGGGTGTGTGATTCTTTGTCCCAGGACCACAGCCTTATCTTAGACCTTTGACCTCGGGGGGGGGGGGGGGGGATGGGGGAAGGGTACGAATATTCCCAGGGTTACTCTGCTTTGGCCAAAATTTGAAACCCACTCTGGGTTTAGCAGCTCATCGGGCCAGGAGATGGGGGATCATATGGGTTGGAGTGCTGGCACGCATAGCAGACTTGGTCTGCCAAGGAGCCCCAGCATCCTGTCAGTGCTCTCCCATCTGGAGAGGTGGCCCCCATCCCCACGTGGGCCCCAGAACCCCTCACCAGTTCTCATTGTTGATATGGTCCCCAAAGCCCGGCGTGTCGATGACTGTCAGCTTCATACGGACACCCTTCTCCTCGATATCTGCATGATCACAGCACCCACAGAGCTCAGGGGGAGGCCCAGGACCCTGGCACACCCAGAGTGGGCCAGCCCACCTGGTGCAAGGTGCCCCAGGCTGCCTGGCCAATCCTGTCCCAACCAGGCCCACTCCAGGCACCAGGGTGACCAGCGACAGCATCCCAGGTTCCACTGAGGCAGTGAGGGTCTCCAGCAGCACCAGTCCAGCAGGGGCTGGTAACATTTATGGGTGGACCCCACCCATGATTGCTGATGGAAAAACCTGTCTCTAGGGGCTGTGTGACTGGGCCCACAGGGGTCTTGGAGGGCACCCCTGACCCAGAGCTCACGTGTCTAGAGGTGTCGCAAGGGGCCTGGGGCCCTGACTCGGGACCCCAGCTTTAGGAAGGAAGGTGGTGCGGACCAGCCCTGGCCAGCACGCACCGTGTGTGATGGACTTGATCTCGATGGTCTTGGGGATGCGCTCCTCTGAGGCGGGCTGCTGTACTGATTTCCGGCTGATTTTGGATTTGAAGAGCGTGTTGATCAAGGTGGACTTCCCCAGGCCACTCTGCCCTGGGGAGAGAACGGGCTGTCGGCGCGGGTCCCGGCAGCTCAGACGGGGCAAACTGGATCTCACCCTGGGCCTGTGGACCCCCCCACAGGTGCCCTTCCACCCCCACCCCCCGTGCTGTGGGGGGCCCGAGGGGGAACAGGTCTCCCATTCCCTCTCTGGGCCTTGCTTCCATTGGTAAAGCGGGGTGCCTCTGTCACAGGGTTACTACGAGCACTAAATAGGACAAGAGGCTGCTCCCGCAACCCGGCCCCAACCCTGGGCCGGGTGGATCAGTGGCCCCCCACCCCCAGTGGCTATCAGCTCTCTTGCGGCCTCCAGGAGGTCTTCAGCCAGGCCTGCTGGGCAGAGGGTCAGCCCCATGCAGGGCGGGATGGCCAGAGGACAGCGATGTTTCAGCAGCGGCTAAAAGCAGAGGGCGGAGGCTGTGGTTTTCCTGGCACCTGCTCATCGGCACTGCCCTGGCTGGGCTCTCAGGGGGGCTGACTGGAGGGGCAGCAGCCCCTCTGAGGAGATGGCCGGAGCTGGGACCCTCCTGGCAGGCACACGGATACACACACAGTGCCACCCACAATCCACCCTAAAGGACGGTCTGTCACCCCCGTCTCACAGGAGAGAAGACGGAGCGCAGGGTCCAGTGGCTGGCCCACAGCGCCCTCCCGGCGTGGGCTAAGGGGCCTCTCTGGGGGCAGCGGGACTCACCGACCACCATGATGTTGAACTCAAAGCCCTGCTTCATGGCCTTCCTGCGCATCTGCTCCAGGATGGAGTCAATCCCCACATAGCCGAAGTCCACCGGGGCCTTCTCGTTCCGCGGGTTGGGCACCTGCTTGAGCCCGGCGTCTCTGGGGGTGTCGGCCATGTCGCCCACACAGCCGGGAGCTGCCTCGGTGGCTGCAGAAGGAAGAGCAGAGGCATTGGGGTGGGGGCGTCAAACGCAGGCATCCACCAAGCACCTATGTCCTCGGGTGGTGGCTCCAGCCCCATTTTTCAGATGGGGAAACCGAGGCTCAGTTGCCCAAGAGATCCCTGGGGGATGCCCCAGAGCTGAAGCCCCTTGCCACGGGGCCGTATACAAGGCACTGATTGTCCACAGCCTCTCGGCCTGGCCCGCAGAGCCCCAGCCGGACTCTCAGGCCTCCCCCTCTGAATCTCCCTCTCCAGCAGCCTCCCCCGCACCCTGGGCTCCAGGGCCCCCTCTCCTCATCACCTGAGCTTCGCCCTGGAGACCTGCCCAGAGGAGGGTGGAGCCCGGGGTGCCCTCTCCCTCTCCTGCCTCAAGGAGGCCCCAGGGCCCCACAGGGTCAGACAGCCTGGGCCGGAACAGAAGGACCAGCCCTGGGCCGGGAGGAGGGCCCGGATGCAGAGCCACACTCCTCCCGGCCCAGCTGTTCTGGGGAAGCAGGTGGCAGAGGGCTCCGGACGGCACCCAGGAGACCATCTTCCCTCTGACTGCCCGGCACCCACGTGCCCCATGCCCACGGGCCAGGACGAGGTTCGGCTTTCAGGTCAGCGGAGGGGCGGGCAGGTCGGGCTGAGCTTCTCGAAGTAACTCCAGCTTCTGCGGTCTGCAGGTCTGAACCTCCCTCCTTTCTATGGCCCCTCCCCTGGTGGCCCTGGAGCCCACATGCAGGGTCAGAGGGTGCAGGGCAGCACACATGCCCAGAAGCCACCCACTGGGGATGTGAGGTATGTATGCCACCCAGCCGGGCCGGTCAGGCGCTCAGACAGTGTGGGTTCCCCACCGGGGTTTGGAGCACACGGAGGGTCGCAGTGTACCCCTAGACATACCACCCCATTCCTCAGCCAGCCTCCAGCTGCCCCGGTGGGACCAGGCTCTTTCTAGCCCCTGCCCAGGAGAACAGGGAGCTTCATCCACCTCCTGGGGGGATCTTGGGTCTCTCCTGCTGCGCTGAGCTCACGGTGACCAGGCCGTGTGTCCTGACACCTCCCCAGCCCCTCCCGTCCACCCTCGTGGAGGCGCTGGCTGATTCCCTGGGCATTACTCAGGGACTGGTAGGCAAGCAGCCCCCCAAACACCCTCCCAACCACCTACACCTACCCTGGCCCCAGGAACCCCAGGAAGCGGGCTGCCAGGTCAGAAGGTCACTGCCGAGTTTAACCCAGTTTCCACTTCCTGAGGGAAGGGCTCCACCCGCCCCCGCCCCTGCGGGCCCAGTGCCCCCATGCCCGCCTTCCTACTTTACAGGAGCATCTGGGTGAGCTGTACCTCGTCCCTGCCCCAGTGGGCCCAGTGCCCCCCATGCCCGCCTTCCTACTTTACAGGAGCGTTGGGGCAAGCTGAGGTCAGCCAGCACCCTTCCCCCTCGCCCCGGCCTGCGCATGGAGTGAGGGAGGAAGGTGACCAGGACGAGTGGGCGACACATTCAAGATATCGGGGTGTGGGCAAAAGTTTGGTCTCACGAGTCAGTCACTCACTTCCCTGTTTCACAAGAATTCTGACTACAGAGCATTGAGGAAGTGAGCGAGAAAATAATATAATGCATAAAAGTGCCAGGGAGAGCCAAGGGGTCACCAGGTCCTTCCTAATGGCCGGCAGATACAAGAGGCCACGGTCCACACTGCCCCCGACCCCCACCCCAGGCCAGGGAAAGGCAAGGGACCCAGGAGGAGGAGGACGGCCACTCCCTGGGCTGCCCCTCCCTCCCGGGTCAGAAACCCTCTCCCCCGGCCCCTCCCCACCCCGTGTCTTTAAATAAACAAAGACAAGAGCTGCATCTGGGCCCACATGTGGCTTTGGGGGTGCTTCCTGGAGACAGACCCGGGGCCTGCTGCAGGGACAGCGGTTCAGCCCCGCCCCACGTGACTGGAAATTGCTTCCATCTGTCTGCGGTCCGGAGCTGTTCTCCACCCACCCCCACATCTCCTTCCATCCCCCACCCCAGCAGTACCCGGGGGGGCCCTGAATGCCCCTCACTTCCCCTGCACGGGCCCTGGGAGCAGTCACTCCAGCTGGCCCCCTCCACAGCCACCAACATCCACAGCAGAAACCCGAACCAAAGCAAACATCCTGCCCACCAGGGCGCTGCCTGAGCGACAATAAGGAAAACACGAGACAGGCCGCCTGCGGGAGGGCCTGCTGCTCAGGTGAAGAGCCCTCCGCCTCCCCTCCGGAGGCAACCTCGCCTCTGCCCAGATGGCACAGTGAGTGACACCCGAGGCACGGTGACACCCAGTTCCTCTCTACTGGGCCAGGTCGCAAGCTCTGGGGTCTGCCTTCAGGACCCCCCACATGGAAAAGCAGAGGAAATACTCTGCCCGCACGGCCCCACGGAGGAGCCCCACGAGACCTGTGGGGAAACGCACCTAACACGACGTTTACCACCTCAACCGCTTCGGAGCGTACAGTTCGGTGGCACGCAGTGCAGCCGCGGCGTTGTGCCAGAGGTCCCCGGGACTCTTCATCGTGCAAAACAGAGCGGTCCCCATTAAACGAGTCCCGGTCCCCCGGCCCCAGCCCCCACCCTCAACTCTGTCTGTGAATGTGACTATGGAGGTGGCTCACGTAAGTGGGATCACGTGGCATCTGTCTTTTTCCACCTAGCATAAGGTCCCCACGGCTTGTCCACACCGCGCAGGTGTCCATTTCCCTCCGCATGAAGGCCGGATGACGCTCCACTGCGTGGGGAGTGACAAAGGGCCTATCCATTCATCCATTGACGGACACTCGGGTCGCCTCTAAGTGTGGGCTCTCGTGAACAATGCTGCGTAAACACGGGCACGCACATACCTCCTCGAGACCCAGAAATGGACGTGCTGGGTCACAGGGTCACAACGTAGTGTTAAGTTTTTGAGGACTCTCCAACTGTTTTCACGCGTGACTTCTGAGCACCTGCAATGCAGCCTGTCCAACCAAGGAAGTGCAATTTTTATTTATTTTTAATTACCTTACATTTCAATAGCTACGCGTGGAGAATGGCGCCTGCGCTGGGCAGCACAGAATTCAGCCCAATGTACTCCTTTCACAAGTGGGACAATGAGGCCCCCAGCAGAGTGACTTTTCTTGAACAATGGAAGTGCTCAGGTCAACACGAGACCGTCCCTGAAATTAACCCTGTTGTTTCCCACTCACTTCTGTGGCACCTGATTAATACCTGTGTCCCCTCCACAGTCCGTGAGCGCCAGGGAGGGTGGCAGTGACCCATGTGGCTCCATCACTGGACCTGCAGAGCCCCACGGAGGGGGGGACACTTGGTTCTAATTCTCGCAGAATGAATGGGTTCCTGGGAGTCTCCCCTTGGGTGTGTGGCAGGCGGGAGGGCTGTGCCCACGGCTGCCTCCTCCAGACCTGTGTCCCCCATCCAGCTGCCCCGGAGGCCCCTGCCTGGGGCCGGGGTCTTACTCCTTCCCATGGCCCTGTCACCTGACTTTTTCTTTTACACCCAAACTTGGTTGAAAGCTATTTAAGGGAAGTTCTCAGCAGAAAAACAAGAGGTTTCACATTTATGTGCAAGATCCCTACATCTAGGTCAATAAACAGCAAGAGGCCCCATTTCTAAAGTGGAAACTTATGCTCAGAGAAGCTAAGTAACTTACTAAAGGGCACACAGCATCGCCTGACCCTTCACTGTTCCTAGCTGCTACGAATCCAGCTTGGGAAAACCGACCTGGAGAGAGGCAGGCTGTCACGCCCCTGCTTCCCCCTCCTCCAGGAAGGATGCCACGTTGGCTCTGGGGCCAGGCCCCTGCAGCAGCCTCACCCCTGCTCCCTGTAGTCAGCTACTCTCTCCCCAGGTCCCCAGGCCCGGGGTGACATCCCTGCCTGCCACACTGCCACTCTCCTCCATGGAAGGCTGGCCCAAGTGACCACCCAGGCCGGGTGACCTTACACACTGGCTTACGCCTGCCGTCCAAGTTATTTTCCTTAGTGTGGTAATGTATACGTAAGATACACCGTTGGCCATTTTCACTACGTTTAAGTGTTGGGTTTGGTGTCATTCAGTACATTCACAAAAGTGTGTGGCATCCCCCTGACCTATTTCCAGGGCCTTTCCCCCTCCCCACCACATCTGGCTACTCTAAGATCTCACGTAAGTGGAATATAGTGTTTGTCCTTCTGTGTCTCGTTTATGTCCCTGAGCACGAAGTCATCGCGGTTCATGCATGCTGCCGCGTGTCAGGACCCCCTTGCTTACGAGTAACGTTCCATCGCGCGTGCAGACCACATTCTGTGTATCCACTGAAGTGTCCACAGTCACTTGCGCTGTCCCCACCTTTGCTAACTGCGCGCAGATCTGAGTCCCGCTTTCTATTCCTTTGGGTGTCCACCCTAATTATTAACGGAACCCAGCAGATTCTCAGAAAGGCTGTGGTCTGGACAGTAAGTGACTGGTTATCTTATAGTCACAGTCAGGTGTGACACTTCCTGGGCCTGTCTCTGCAAGGCTGTAATTCGCAGCCCTGGGCCAGCGCCCTCAGCCCACTTCTGCACCAAGTGACAAATCCTCCCCCACCCCAGGGCCTGCCAGGGATGAGGGGATCAGGTCACGCTCTGTGGCTTGCTGGGCTGCTTATCTGACCGGGAGGACGGCCGAGGAGAGGGCTGGCCGCACGCCCATGAGGACAGACCCACACACAGGGCCATCCTTCCTCCTGCCCTGCCCCGGCTTGTCTGCATCCCAAAACCATCCCTGCAAGTCCCATCCTCGCAAACATCTGCCTCACCTGCCAAGTGCAAAGGCAGCTGTAAGCCAGGGAGGGGTGCCAGGTGACACCGTGCCACAGCCAGGCCCACACCTCAGGGATAAAGCTTTCGGGGTAAAATCAATGCCATTTCCCTCATCTCAGCCTATCTTCCCCAGGCCCCGCCCTGACGGCCTGGGATACAATGCCGCCATCCGCCTGTGCCTTGCTTGGTCACCATCACAGTGGCCAAGAAGAAAGCAGGGCCATCCTGCCCGTGGACTCTTACCAGGCCACCTGGAAGCTAGAGGGTCACATGGGAGCTAGCATCCCCACGCAGATCCAGGAGGCCCCACTCAGTGGCCAGATGTCAGGGCTCCCAGAGCTCGCGACCACCAGGTACCCTTCAACCCCCGGCCTCCAGGTCTGTCTGGCCAGCCCTCAGTGAAGCCTGCCTTCCTTCTCCACCTCCCTCCCATATCCCAGCAGCTGTCTGGGACCATGGGGACATCTGCAGAGACCCCCAGAGTGTGTGAGCCCATGGCTCAGACGTGAGGTCCCTGAAGGGGCCAGATCAGCTCATCCTCACAGCCCTCTCTGCTTCTGGGCGGCCTCCACAGTGACAACGGAGCCATGGTGTGTGTGGTTTTCTCTTACCGAGAGAGTGAGAGTTGCAAAGCCAGACACCACATCCATCACACCCACTCCTGCCCTGCCATGCAGGCAGCGGCACCTGCCACGTGGGAAAGCCACCAGGAACTGTCTGCTGTATGAATGAACAAAGGGAGGAAGGATGCTAACCACAACAGCTGATGCTTACTGGGGGCTCACAGTGTGTCAGGTGCTGTTCTGGGCTCTTCCCGTCACAACGCTGGTGAACTCAGGCATGGTGGCCCCCCAGGCCAGGTCCCTAGGCATTGTGGGAGGGCGGAAGTGCAGGTTGCCTGCCGCTGAGGCCTGGAAGGTGCTGGACTCTGGGGCCAGGCCCTCCCTCAGCTGCTCTCCCCAGAAGCGGCCTAGGCCACTGAAAAGGGGTTCCTGTCCTGTGAGCCGCAGGCCTGTCACTAGCATTTAATCTCCAGGCCCTGAGAAAAGGCGGCTGAAGACCAAGCCTGGCCAAGCTCTTCAACACCAGGTAGCAGGCTCAGGGCCGGGTCTGGGACCCTCGGGGCTGCCTAAGGCTCCCGGAGCACGTAGGTACTGATGGAGGCAAAGCTCAGCACACCTGCTGCCCCAGGCAAAGCTCCCGATGGACCCACTCCAGGAGGCCATCTGGTTGAGCTGACAAAACCAACTCAGGAACTGCAGCTGAAGGGAAAGGAATGGGAGGGCAGGAGGCTGGAAACCAGACGCACATCAGGAGGGGGCAGACCTTGGAGAGGGAAATGCCCTGTAAGATGATGTCAAAGCCATGGCTACAAACAATAGTGGCAGAGAAAGATCCCGGGGTCCGTGTGGACCAGGATCACAACAGTGGTTCATTCAACAGATAGTTATTGAGCACCGACTGCAGAGTAAAAAAAAAAAAATCAGAGAGAGACACTGCAGAACTGAGATCAGTCTGAATGAAACCGCGGTGGCACGCAGGAACGTGAGGTTCATTTCCGCAAATGCTTCCGACCCCCGAAGGTCCCTTCCATGGGAGGACCTAAAGTTCAGGATCGGGGTGTATGGATCAGGACAGACGCTGCAGAAAGGACAGACGCTGCAGAAAGGGGAGGACTCCCTCTCTGAAAATAAATACCGTGAGGGGAGGTCCACAGATAAATGTGGACAATTTAGGGAGGGGTGGCTCATCAAAGAGCCCCGAAGTCCGTGGATCTCATCTGAAAAAATAACAGTCTAACAGGAACTTAGAAGTTCAGGGTTCCGTGGCCAGAGGGGTGAAGAAAAGCTTAAAACTTATCAAAGGCGGGAACTGTGTCGGAAAAAAGCTGAGGCTGAGCACAGGAGCTGTGCCCCAGGGAGGGGTGGGGCGGGGGGCGGGGTAGGGGGCGGGGCGAGGCAGGGGCGGGGCGGGGCAAGCCGCGCGGCTGCTCTGAGCACAGGATCTCGACCTCGGGTCTCCATTACCCTACCCGAGCCCCGACGAACGCCTCATAAATGTCACCGGGGAACTTCCTGTTCCCTTCTAAGCGAGGAACCCTGCATACAAACGGCCGCATTTTGCATATCTAGGCGGGCGGGAGCAGGGCCCGAGCGTGCGGAGCGCATGGGGCTGTTTAACTCGGGACGTTCACTCCAAGTCGAATTACACTTCGCACGTTGTCGGGGCAGGAAGCTTCCGGACGCCAGAAACCTGAGACGTCGCCCCCTGGCCTCAAGCCCTGCGCGAGACATCTCCGAAATCCAGGCCCAAACAACGGGCCTCTCTGGGGAGAAGCGGGGGTGTGCCAAGGCAAAGGGCTGCGCTTCTCGCCCCCTCCCCCTTTTCGCGGAGACCCCCAAATCAAGCCGCCATTGAGTGGTGCCTGTGCCGGGGAGGCTGGGTGAAAGGGCGTAGGGACCAAGATGTCCCATGGCCCGTGGCCTTTGCGGGGTCTGGGAGGGGACGCTGCAGGGCCAGCAATCCCACTCCTTCCTTCATGGGGGGGGGGGCCCACTTTCACTGCACTTCCAGGCTCCCCCAGCTTTCTTCCGCCAGACCCGGTAACACAGGCCTCTCCTCCGACCGGGAAGGCTTTCGGGAAGGCCGCTCCTTCTGCCAGCACGGTTTCGATTGGCCCCCGTGGGGAAGGTCCGATGTGGACACCGTCCAACCCTCCCGCCCCACTCTGCAGCCCACCCCACTCCTTCATTTGCAGCCCGCGGCCTCCTCCAGCCCAGTTTCCCCTGACTCAGGGCCTATTGAGACATCGGTGTCCCGGCAGAGCAGGCTGCAGCCTGCAGGCACCTTCTGCACTCCGGGGGAAGGCCAGGGAAGAGCCCTCCGCTTCCCGTGGAGGGGTACGGACTCTTTAAAGTTTCATTTTCCACCATCCTCTAGCCTTGCAGGATCAGGGAATGTGTGCCGCTCCAACCCCAGAGGCTCCTCCCACCGCAGGGAACCTTCCAGCACCACAGGCCCCCCCTACCCCAAAGCAAACCCTGAACCCAACCCCGGCCGCCCGCCCACTGCGTCCGAAGTGGCTGGCCAACCACAGAGATTCCGTTAGTTCTTGGCAAACGTCCACCAAGTTAAAAACAGAAAGAAGAGATCCTCCCCCACTGATGGGTGGAAACTGGCCATTTGTCACAGGGTGGAATTTCCTCTTATCAGGGATGTCCCCCTAAGGCGGGGGGCAGAGCCCCGTTGCCCCCAGCCCCCTCTCCTATCAGCAGGGCTGTCAGCAGATGCACACCAGAGCTCGTGGTAAAACAGGGACGAGGCTGGGGGCAACTGGGGTTCTGCCCCCTCCCCCGAATGATGAAATCATCTGAAATAACAAAAAGTAGACAGGGGTCTCTGGGGTGGGACAGAGCGCCCCCACCATATATCAAGGTCCGAAGGCTGACCAGATGCCCCTTACGGAGGGAGGATAGCTCTGATCATGGGGTTCGAGGGTCTGGGAAGGTTGATGGGGAAGTGGGAAGGGGTCAGCAGCATGGTTTTGACTCCTGTCACCCACCCACTGGCAGCTCCAGCTCCGAGTTGGCGGGAGCTGGGACAGCTGCACTCACTTCCTGTCCCCACCTCTGGGCCTTGCCACCTCTCAGGAAGGTGGGGGTCTGGAAGCAGTGGGCTCATGGTCTGGGGACCCGCAAGGCCCCTTACGTGGCTCCCTGGGTGCCAACTCTAGAGGCAGTCCCCTGGCCTGCAGGCCTGCTCAGATTCTGCATGTCCCAAAGACCCCACGTCTCCTCCAACCCCGGCTCTGCCACAGCAGCCACTCGACTGAGGATAATAAGCCAAAGAAAGGCTCTGTGAAACCCTACGAGACACGCTGAGGCACTCTGCAAGTACCTTCAAAGGCGCTGTACTTGTAAAGTGAGGATGAGGATGGACAGATGGACAGATGGATGGATGGCCTATCCAAGGAGTCACAGAAACACACACATATCCTGCGGTCCTGGGCTTTCCCCGGGAAAAAGCAATGTGTGTGGACAGTTGCCTGGCCACCCCTTGGGGCAGACAACCCAGCACCCCCAAACACTGCCTGGGGGAGACACTGGCCGTGGGCAGGGGGCAGACACCCCTGAGCCCCGTGCTGGGTCAGACCGCAGAGACACAGGCATGGCCCATCTTCCCGCTGGTACTGTGGCATGAAGTTTGGGTACACTTGTGCACTTTTGCCCATCCCCTGGGTGTTAACTGCCAACCTCTGTCCAGATGCATACACCATGCCAACAAAACGGTTCCCTGGGTACGTCATGGCTCAGCAAAGGCGTCCCAGCCCTCTGCCGGGTGCTGGGTTCCCGCAGCTCCATGATCCAGTCATGACAGCTACAAATCCAGGGGCCAGCCTTGGTCCCCCCTTTCTGTCTCCCCAAAGTCCTATCAATGCTGGCCCGCGATATATCTGAGGCGGTTGGTCTCCCTGCCTCTGGTGCCCACGGTCACACAACCCCAGCCGTCACGGTTAACCGACCTCCCCAACCTATCCACCTCGGAGCACCAGGACGGACTGCCTAACCCAGAACCAGCCGTATCATTCCTCAGCGTGAAACCCGGAGTGGAACCCCCACCGCACCCGGGACAACCCAATCCCGAGGCCCCAGCACCCTCGCTGTGTGACCCTGGGCGAGGAACTTCACCTCCCGGGCCTCAATCTCCTCTCTCACGTGTGAAGTGGGACAGTAAGATCCGCCTGTGAGAGCACCCAGGACGCGACGAGACCCCTGCAAAGTGCAGCCAACAGTGCCGAGCGCTCGCTGAGGAAATACCACGCCTGTGCCAGCTCTCAGGCTGGTTTCAATGCACGCACCGTCTCCCTGGCTCCAGGCAGCCCTTCAAACAAGGCTCCTCGGCGGTTCTCACGGCCCAGAACGTTCTCTGCTCTCCCCAGGCTGCTCCCGGGCGCTCCCCCACAGTCTTCCCAGGCTCATCTGCACCGAGTCCCTCTGTGCTTTTCCCACGTGGCCCTGATTACAACTTTAATCGTCTATTTCACCCTCCTCCGTGCAACACCCGCCTGCCCCACCGGGTGGCACCTCCCAGGGTCTCTGGGTCACTGCTCCCCAAACCTGACACATCAAAGCACCCAGTAAGATGCTGTTGGTGGAATGAAAGAATGAACCAGTGCACGGTGAGTGCGGCGCCCTTTGCTCCATCCTCCTCTCTTCCCAGAGCATCATGGGGAGCCGGCCCGTGTTCCCGTCGACCCAGGGGGCGCCTCTCCAGCCCCGGCCCCTCTCGGGGCTCTCGGAAGTGCTGACCGGAGTCCTTTCCCACGGACGTCCCCGCGGTTTCGGCGAGTGGCAGCCTGTAAATGAGATGCTAACAATTTCCGGTTTCCATCGTCCACAAAGCACGAGGGAAGGACGACGGACGGACTTCCTGGGACGGTGCCTGCCCATTCAGGAAACTCCGCTCAGGACATAGCCAGTGAGGGGCCGGGGACCCTTGGGAGAAGGCAGGAGGGTGGAGCCGGGCAGATGTAGAAACGGGGCAGGCAAGGCTGGTGGGCAGAGGGCTCCGATCAGAACACCTGGGCCCATCTCAGGGCTGCCCTGGATCCCCAGGATTTGCGCCAGGCCCCAGCAGCGGGCCCACTCTGCGACCCCCCGCCCCCACCCTATCTAGGCCCTGAGCTCGCCCGGGGCTCCCGGTGGGAGAGGCCAGGCCACCCACAATCACCAGGGGTCCCTGAGAGCTAGTATTTGTGACTCTGAGTTTCACAGTCCAAGGACGACTTTGCCCTGCATCCATCCATTAATGTGCCATTCGGCAGTTAAACATGACCTATCACCAGCCCAAACTTGGGAGTGATTTGGGCAACCGGCAAAGAGGACGTACTGAGACACAACCAGGGGCTACAACATGCACAAGGCCCCGTCCTGGCCCCCAAGGAGCTCGGCCCAGAACAGACCACACAGAGGACCGTTGGAGAAGCACTGACCCCTGGGCTGGCCCGTGCAGGGCACTTGCATTCACGAGGAGCTCAGCTCTGCTCTGTGGTCTCTAATCCTCATGTCCTTTCTTAGATTCTGCGATTCCTGCGGTATCAGACCAAAGCGACAAAACCCCCAGTAACAATGTGTTCCTCTACAAGCGGAGGAGAAAGAAAGCTCAATTCGGGAACTGCGCCAGCCCACAGGGGGCTCCAGCACTTGCCGGAACCCAGCATGCCCTCCCTTGCCCCCAGGCAGACCCCAACTACCCCCACCCCTGTCCCCTGGGGGTGACCTACTGTGGGACAGGAGATGCCCGCTGTCCTCCAGTCGCCAGGCACTCTCTGCAGCCCCTGCAGAGCCTGGAAGTAAGCCCCTGAGGGTGGGAGCCGGTCCCCTCCCAGGTCCCTCCAGCTAACCGCTCGGGGAAGGAGACACATTCATATGATAATTTCTGCCTGAGAACAGCAGAGGCCCCTCCAGCTGCCCGGCTGGGGAGGGCTGGGAGGAGCGGGGAGGGGGCCTGGCCCAGGCTGACCGCTCGGTTGACTTCCCAAGGTTCTGGAAAGCAGGCCCCTCCCAGGGTGCCCACAGGCGGCCACGCCGAGGCTGAATTCGAGGCTGCTGGGGGAGCAGGCACCCAGGTGTGGGTGAGCAGAGTTGGGAGACTTCGCTTTATGAACATGCGTGGTGGTTTAAAATGACAAACAGGCATTTGCTTTAACTTTTGTGCGCTATGCACAGAAGGGTCCAGAAACGCTGTAACGTGTTGCTCCTAAGACCTCGGCCCTGGGAGACCTGTGGCCGCACCCCTCCCCCCATCCCAGAGCAGCCCCCTGCACGGTCCACCCTGCCAGGAAGGAAAACGTATCACCCCCACCCAAGGCTGGGGGGCACATTCTCCCAGAAAAGGGAGCCACTCCCACACCCCCAGGCCTCTCCCACACTTACCCTGGGGGTGGGGTACGCCAAGCCCACCCACCTCCCCTCTCCCTGCAATAGCTCACTGCCGCACGCTCCGGGCTCTCCCCAAGAAAGGACCTGCACACCTCCCAGTTCCCCTTCCGCCCACTCATGGGCCCTGCGCAGGCAGAGGAAACTGGAAGTCAGCGCCAGGCCCCAGCAGCGGGCCCGAAGGGCTACTGTGCGCCCCTCCACCCCCACCCTATCTAAGCCCTGAGCTCGTCCGGGGCTCCCGGTGAAATGAGAAACGAGAGGGTCCCTGCACACTGCACAGAAAGAGACTCAAGACCCACTGTGGAGGGACAAGTGTGAGGCACTCACAGCCACTGGGGGGACCACAGTGCGCCCCGCCCGTGCTGGTGGGCCAGACAGGACCTGGCCAACTCCCCCACAGAAACAAAAACACACACGCACCCCGACTTGTACCCAACACCAGTGTTCCTGCTGCAGGTGGTCACTGTAGCCCCAATGCCCAGGAGCTGGGGGAGCAAAGCCTAAGGCCACCACAACGCGGGGTACTAGTCACCCACGAAAAAGAACAGCGTGTGGATAGACACTACCCCCGACGAACCCCGAAAATGTTAAGTGAGAGAAGCTGGACACAAAGGGCCTTGACAGAGAACATCTAGGCAAATCTACACAGAGAGCAGAGTGAGGGATCACTGGGGGTGGGGGCGGGGGTGGGGTGTGACGGCTGATGGCGACAAGGTCTCTTTTGGGGGGACACAAAAAATGTTCCAGAATGAGTGGTGATCTTTGCACAACTTTGTGACTATACTATAAACCACTGAGTTGTACACTTTAAGAGTGAATTTTATGGGATGTGAATGGTATCAATAAAGATAAAATTAATAACATCAAAGCCAGTGGCCTGTGAGGGCCCCTCACAATGCACAGAGTTCTGTGTCCATGGTTGGCCCCCAGGATCCAGCCTTCTCGGTCGCCCATCAATTCTGCAGACCAATGGTGCCGGTGGGGTGGTTTCTCATACCACTGAGGCTCGTCAGGACTCACCATGTTTAAAAAAGGGCCCTCAGTGCCCAGGGTTGGGGCCTGTTAGGTCACAGAATGACCCAGGGGCAGGCCCCCTTTAAATACCGGAGGAAGCCATAACCTCAACTTGAAAGAGGAGGAAGTGGCCAGAGCAGTAACAGTGCAGCCAATCAGCACCCAGCAAGGCCGAGCTTAGCTCCTCCCACATCTTGGAGCAAGAGGACACACCCCAGACACCCGCAGGCGCTCTGCTCCTAGATCCCAGGACACAGGCGTCCCCAGCCTTGTGCCCTTGTGCCCGAACCAGCTGTGCTCTGCTTGTATCGCAGCAGGACCCAGGCCTGGCGAGCGGGTCAGGTGCGGGGTCTGGTCACAGTGTTGGGCGCAGGCCACCACGGCCACCAGCAGATTTCCTGGGTCCTCGCCTGTGGCAAGACCCACCCCAAATCTGTGAGAGGGCCAAGTCCTCCCGGCACCCCCGCCCCAAACCCTAAGGATGCCGGGGCAGGAAGAGCCTCCGTGAAAACCAGACAGAGGATTCGCGAGGACCCACCTTTACAGGGCGCCTGGGCCCCAGAGGGAGAGGGCCTCACTGGCAGTTTAATTGTCTCTCTAACACCAGGATCTCCACCTGCCCATGAACTTAACTACTCTGCACCCTCCTGATGTCCTTGCAGAGCCCATGTGAGCCAGGAAGGAGCCCAGTGAGGAGCCAGCTCAGGGGACACACAGAAAGGGGGCTCCCCTTACCCCTATCCCACCCTCCAACACCAGGACCCTCAGGGGTCCAGCCTCCCATCCCTGACTCATGAATCTCCCCACATCCCTACAAACTGGAAGCAGACCAGAGTTCCTGCTGCTTAGTCAGATGGAGAAACTGAGGCACACATGGGGTAGGAGTCAGTGGTTGATCCCTCCGCATCCCACCACGGCCCTGGCCCCAGAACTCACTGCAGGAGACGGCGGCAGACGGGCCAGGGTCTCAAGCACCGCGATCCAAACAGCATGGCTGCGTGAGGGGCTGACTAAGGCGGGGTGGCTGCGGGTCCCAGGAATCTCGGGGCGCTGGGGCTGGGACATCCAGTCCCACAGGGAGTCCCGGAGGAGGATGGGGAGGCAGCCGAGACAGATGGGAAGGGGACAGCGGAGGAACTTCGTGCTGAGACTTCGTGCCAGGCAAGTGGGCAGCAGGAAGCAGGCATCTGCTGCTGAGGGGGCGCGGTGTGGGGACGGCACTCGCGGAGGTGAGGGGCTCCAGGAGCAGCCAGCCGCTGCGCCCTGGGACCTGGACGCCTGGCACCACGCCTCCCGAGCCCCTCCTCTGCCCCCTACCCCTGTGCCCCTCAAGGACCATCCATTTGGCCTAACCCTCCCTTCCAGCCCACGTCCCTGTGCGCCGGCGCCCAGTTCCGAACTCCGAGCTGCCTTGTCCCCGCTCATCCCGACGTCCGAGCCACCTCCTCTGTGTCTCAGGTGACAGTCCAGAGCCTAGAGGGGCTTCCCAACACTCCTGGGCCCCGAAGCCCCTGCTGAGTCCCCGCTGTCCGGGAGCTGCCTAGGACACCCTGTCTTAGAGCCGCTGTGCACTACCACTTCCTGGATGGGAAGCTTCTGGAGGGCTGCCATGGGGTTGGGTTAAGTAACCACGAGGGTGACACAAAGCACACTTAGCATCTGTACCTGTCCAGCTCTGTGCTAAACATGTTCCACCTCCGTCGTCCCCGTGACGACGCCACGTGGCGCCAACGACCCTTCCACGTCTTTCACACAGAAGCCCGGCTCAGGTCACGTGTCTCCGTTTCGCCACGGAGGTCTTCTGACCCGCCATTGCAGTTCTCTGCCTGATTCCACCCCTGTCAGGGGAGGAGGGGGACGGCCCCACCCAGCAGCTGGCGACAAAGGTCGCTTAAATGAAATTCCCCGAGATGAGGACCGAGGGACCCCAGGCACCAGGCCCAGAGCAAACCGGGTCAGGACGGCACCGGTCGTGGGGCTCTGGCCCTGGCAGGCTGACGGCAAAGCCACAGAGCAGAACATCAGCAGAGCGTGTGTATCTGCAAACCTCTCGGTGCCCTGTCACCGCAGGGTCAGGAGCAGGTGACTCAGGCCACAAGGCCGAGACATCGTGACAGGAGGCAGTGTGTCGCCTGCTCCTCTGGTGGAGGAGGTGGCCCTCCACCCCACCCCGCAGTTGATCTGCCCACCCTTGGCCCCCACCCACAATCCTCAGCGATTCTCCCTCCTCCTCTGATTCAATGGGGCTGCTGTCCAGCCTGTCATTAATCTTTGGGGCCCACAACTGTCACCAGGCAATGGGAAGCTTTTCCTCTGGCGTTGGCAGACAAGAAACAAAGACCCAGGTCCTGCCTCGCTCCACCAGGACCAGAACGTGCGGGTGTGGCCGGGATCCTCTGGTCCAGTCCCCTGCCCCGGACCCCTGCCCCAGGGAGAATGTATTCAAGTCACTCAGGAAGTGCTGCTCCCTGTCCCTTTTGCTTATGTGAGGCTCCGCGGAGATGACGTGTAACGAGAGCAGGACGGACTCCTACAAGGCTGGTCTTACAGAAACCACGTGCTATTTAGATAAAGGAGAAAAACCTTGTGGTCACCCGGGCTGACCGTGCTTCATTCAAACATTAACTGAGCAAGCAAGCACCTGTGACATCCAGGACCCCAGGACAGAGATCGATAATACATGATCCCTTCTCAAGTCCACAGTCTAGTGAAAGATTACACACAAACCTCCCCACCAGCAGGGGCGCGGGCAGGGGTCCTCCACCAGCAGGGGACATTTGCTTCCCGGCTCTGGCCAGGGAGACCTTATCTGCTGTCCCACGTCAGAGGCCTGGTGACAGGTACCCGGAACCAGGCCTGGGAGATAAGAGATAAGGATCTGGGAGGCAGGCGGGCGGTGCACACACATTCCACTGGGGACAGCAGCAAGGACGCTCTCCCGGTGACCGTCTGGAGGACTACCACCGGGCACTCCATACCGGGCACGCTGTAGAGCAGGACAGAGGCTGGCAGGCCCTCTGGGGGCACAGACCCCGGGGCAGGGGGTGCTGCACGCCGGGCAGGTGTAATGGGACCGCATGGGGGTGCCCGAAGGCCATGTGGGGGTCAGTGCCGGCCCCTCAACCCCAAGTGCAGTGCTGGGTGCTTGGGAGCCGACATCTTACAGAGGGTGTCCCCTACCCCCAGATTCAGAAATCTGGGGTGCTTCTGCCACAATCCAGCTATTGAACCCCAATTAAAGCAGTTAAAACTCTCATTTAGGCCAAAACAGCAAGGAAGAGGGGAGTGGGCAGATGATGATGACCTTCTTCTTTCAGGGCCTCTCTGCTGAGCTGTGCCCCCACCCCGTCCTGCAGGACACCCGCTGGAGTGCTCATAAACTCTGCTCTGGGGGCGGGGAGGTTGAGCCCAGACAAGGGCCCCGCGGGAAGTCTTCGGAACGAGCACCCACAACTTCCTGGGCCTCACAGGAGTAAGCCTGCTCTCTGCCTGCCCCTCAGAGCCTGGCACGAAGGTGGTTCCCAGGGGCGCTAAAAGAGAAGAGAAAAAGACAAACCCCACCCACCCACCCACACCCCAGGGAGGTGCCAGTGCTGCTTTGCGAGCCAAGGAACGAGGCTCCTGATGGGCCCCCAGGGGCAGTGGGGGGCTGGAGGGCCGCCAGGTGGGGCAAGACCCCCTCCCCAGCCTTCCCCGGGTCCCCAGCCCCTCCTCACAGGGCACCGCTGGCCGCCCGCAGCAGCTCCTGGAAGGCCTTCAAAGGCCCCACGGAGCTCCTGAGCGCAGGTCCCTGCCTGTCCCAGGAACCAGGCTGGCGCGCAGCACGCAGGTCGGAGCTCGGCGCTGGGAGGCAGGAGTCTGGGAGTGGCGCCCCACCCAGCCAAGGGCTACGATTTTTACTGGAAGCATCTTCCCCTAAAACCCGTGCTGGGGGGAGCCAGGACCCCCGAGGATGATCAGCCCTGGTCGTATCCAACCTCACATTTTTTTATCTTCCCAAAGCCCAGCTGGCAATGGGGGACGTGAAGGGAGGGACAGCCAGAGCCAACAGGGGGTGGAAAACGGACGGTCACTGCAGATGACCCCAGCCAAGGACTGGGCGGAGGAGGGGACAGGGAGCATGTGTCCTCCCCCTCACACACTAAATAAAGTGGCCAGTGCGAGAGGGAGGGAGCCAAGCCAGGAAAGCAACCCCAGATTTAAGAGTGAGGGGAGATTAGTGAGCAGAAGTTCAGCCATGGTGACCAGCTTCCTAAACAGCCTGGACACCTTTGACACCACAGGAAGCTGGGCCTGCTCCAGGCTGGTGGGGGGGCTCTCTGAGGGACAGGGTCCTCCCCTGCTGTGGGATGCCTCTAGCCCCTGCAAAACCGCCCTGACAGAGCCGCTCAGGCCTGCGGTGACACCACAAGAAGTAGTGGGGAAGCAGGGAGGGGGTGGGGCGGGGAGGTAAGTCAGCTCAGAGACTCTGGTTGTCCAGTGGGCTCACAGGTGAAAGCCTTGTGAACCCCTTCCTTGAGGCCCAGGGCAGTGGGTCTGGCACGCGGGAAAACCCCCCCAGACCCCGTCTCTGGCTTAGGTCAGTGGGGTCCACGGCATCACTGACTAGGAGTGGCCTTGGGACTGCCCTGGCCATTAGAGCAGATCTCTGTCACCTCTCTCAGAATGCCCCGTGCCCCAGGACCTCCCGACGCACCAGCGGACCTGGCCCAAGGAGTTAATTCTGGCAGAAGTACAGACACAAACCAGGAGATGCAACAGTGTCGCAGGTGCCACCACACGGAATGGACCAGGAGGCAGTGGGGACATCCAAGAGGGTGAGGGAGGGGTCAGTGACAACCAGGTCCCCGAAGATGGGCCAGACATGAAAGAGGCCTCCCCCCCAGCCACACCTTAGCCCAAGAGGCCCAAGAGGCGAAAAGAGAGGCCTCACACGGACCCTGCTGCCCTCCCCCAAAATGGTTAAACAATCTCATTCTCCTATTTCCTGTAAAGGAGCCCCCTGCATTGCCGGGTGTGTGTGTGTGTGTGTGTGTGTGTGGCCTGACAGTTCTGTGAACACCCCAGGAGGCCCATTAAGGCCATTGTGAGGGGACCAAGGGGACAGGGGCTTTTCCCCACTCCCCCCTTAACAGGTTTTCCCAGGCGGGACCCCAACTGAATTCCAACCAGGGAACTGTCCCCCCACCCCCAGCCGGAAACCCGCTGCCAGGCGGCACATATTTCTCCGGGAAAGGAATTTCAAACTCCTCTTTGGTGAGCAGAGATGCTCCCCCAAACCTCAGACAAAAATGCCAGCAGATTTCACGGCAGGGAGGAGAGGGCGAGGGAGGGTGGAGCCAAGAGCTTGGAATCCGAGTCGATCCCCAGGGGACTGTGGGGACAAAGGTTCAGAGCAGATGGCACCACTGCTGAGCACCTCAGCTCCGGTGCACGGGGTGGGGGACGGGCCCTGTCGACTGCGCGGTTTGAATCTGGGGATTCTCCCAGCATCTCAGCTCAGCTGGCATGCCCCTGTGAAGGCATGTCCCCGAGAAGCAGCTTCCTCCCCCACTGCTCCTTACCACGGAGCGGGACACCCTTCCAGCAGGTCCTCTAGCAAAGCACGTGTATTGCAGCCCCCCACCTCCCCGCAGAGCCCCCATCGCACACCCCGGCCCACCCCGGAACTGCAGGACGGCAATGCCCGCCGCGGCATCTGGTTCCGGAATTGCTGGTGTCTGCTAAACTGCTGGCCAGGCGGTCCCGGAGCCGCCCGCCCCAACGGCGGAGAGTCCGTGCGGCAGGACTGCAGGAGGCGGCGGTGGGCAGCCCGCCCTCCTGCAAGTTCGGGGAAGCCCCCTGCGAAAGGGACACTGACTCCTCCAAGCAACTCCCAGCAGCGGAGGACCTGGCCACTCGGCTTAGCTGGCCAGCATTTACAAGGCGACGGCGGGGGCCCCACGAAGCCCTTTTCTTTGACTACAATTACTCAGAGGCTGGAACTCTGGGCCCCGCGTGGAGACGGAGCGCCCGCCGCCCCTCTCCCGAGAACGGAGCCGGCCCGCCGGCTGGGGGTCCCGGCCCGGGGCCCTGGGGAGGGCGCTGCCCCCGGCCCCACCGCACGGCCATCCGGGGGCCGCCCGACGGCCCCGACACCTGAGGGCTCCCCTGCCCCCGGTGCGAGGCTGGAAGGAACAAAGGAAGCGGAGGACTCACCCCAGCAGCGGAGTCGGGCTGCGCCGGCCGCCTGAGCGCGCGGCCCGCCCACCGGGTCACATGGCTCGGAGCCGAGCAGAGGATCAAAGGGGCTTTGTGGCCGCGGAACAAGGAGCCTCCCAGAGCGCGGGCAGAGGTAGGAGGGACTGCGACTGCCTTCGAAGGGAGGTTTCTGGGGAACTGGCTCCGAGGGGCAGGGTGAGCGGAGCCGAGGAGGAGGGGCGCCGGCGGCAGCCCCGGCAACCAACCGGGTGCGCGCGGTGTTATCTGCGGTGAGAAGCGCCCAGGAGCCGAGTTCCCCGGGCCAGCCTCAGTCACCCCCTAAAGAAAAGTCACAGGGTCCCTGCGGAAGCGCTCCGGAAGGAGAAAGAGGGGAAGAGGCTCGCCTGGACCTGCAGCCAGGCTGCCCCTGCCGCAAGTCCGGGCGCCTGCACAGCCGCCCGTCTCCTCCCCGCCGGTGCCCTGCCCCCCGCCCCGCCTCTAGGCAGCCTGGAGTAGTGCCAAGAACCTGACGGTGCCCACGGGTGTCCTGCTGCCCCGCCCCACACCGTGCACTCCCCTTGCCAGGTGCACCCCAGGTGCGTCCCCCACCAGCCCAGATGAAGCTAAAGCTAGCGGGCAGGGCACGCCTCCCCCAGTGCTGCAGGTCTCCCCCAAAACCGGGAGTTGGCAGCCAGGGGTCAGAGCACAACCAGCCATGTTTGCCTGGGGGGTGCCATGGTGGAGAGGACCCCAGAAGGGAGCAGCAGCAGGAGAGGAATGGGCAGGGGGCGGGGGAGCTCACCCTGAGCTGTCTTCCTCCTGGAGCCTCAGGATGGGGGTTCCAGCCCCTAAGGGCCTGAGCGGTGAGTCACAGTCTCTTCCTTTCCCTCCTCCCTGCAGGCCCGTGTGGAGCTGGGACCCCTGGGCCTGGATGCTGGGATGGGCCAGACCCAGCCCCTGCCAGGACCTCTGACCCCCCATGAGTCATTCCCAGGCATGGGTGTGGCCAACGCGGCCCCAGGCTGACTCCTACACTAGGATAGAGTTCTTTGGGGGCTGATTTTGGGGGTGTGCCTAGGGCAGGGAGCCCTGAGTGAAGGCTGCTTTGGGGGCAGCAGCTGGTTTCCGGAAGGGACACCCCATGGTCCCTCAGGCCTCCTGGACGACTCACTCTGGCCCAGCCCCCAGGGGCCACAGCCACTCCCCAGATGTTTGCTGGCTCAGGTTTCCCATTCCCAGACGCCCCCACGTGGCTGCTGGGTGAGGCCCCAGCACTCCCGCCCCACTGGCCACACAGGCGGGCTGTCCAGTGGCTTTGCCCTTGGAGGTGCTCAGAAGCCAGCTCTTCCCCACTGCTGAGGGCCAGCGTCCCCCCCCCCCCCAGCAGTGGCCTCTGGGGGGAGGCAGTCTTCTCACAAAGGCTGCAGGGGGCCGCTGTCCCACGGCCCTCCCTCCCCCACCCAGAGCAGCCATTCCGAGCTGCTACTGTAGGTCTCTGGGCACCCCGCCAAAGACAGGGAGCGTCCAGGGGAGTGACTGCTCCTCCGGAGTCCTCATTCCCATCTCAGAGGAAGGGAGGCCCGTGGTGGGTCTGAGATGTAAGCTCAGAGTCATGGCCATTACTCAGTGTCTGCGGGACGTGACCTTCCCCCTGCCCCATCTGCACAATGGGCACCACCAACTCCTGTCGCGAGGATCAAAGCAAGATGAGCATGTCCAGAACCAAGAAGGCGACCACTCAAAACATGCGCTCCCCTCTCCTCCAAGAAGGTGACTTCCTGGGGACAGGGCATGGGGAGGCCCCACGGCCCACCTCACCAGGCCCCTGTCACTGGGCCCCAAAGGGCAGCTAGAGGAACCAGCCACAAGGAACGCAAAGAGAGGGGAGGAGGGAATGTCAGAAAGAGAAACACAGGCGAGACCGGAGCGTGGAGGAGGGGCGAGGGGCAGGTGGCCGACATCCGGCCGTCCCAGCCGAGACACTGTGGGCAGGGGTTTCTCCTGCACACACCCACCCACCCCCAATAACCAGCTCATTGTGTTTTTGTTCATTGACTTCAAGGTCGCACAGAGCTGCACCGATTAAAAAAGAATCTAGAGGCGAGCGGAGTGGTGGTTGCTGAGGCAGCAGGAAGAATGGGGAGTAACTGCTAGTGGATATGGGGCTTCCTTCTGGGGTGATGGGAATGTTCTGGAACCAGACAGTGGTGATAGCTGCAAGACCCTGGGAATGCACCAAATGCCACTAAGGGCAAATTCTGCGTTCCGTGTATTTTCCCACCGTATATACATATAAAGAAAAGAGAAGAATTTAATGTGTCCTTTCTTCCACTTGAGCCAGCTCTATCGTTTTATACCTTAATACCGAAAGGGCCCCAAGACACAGTGATTCTTGTGGGACACTGAGTCATGGCCCCTCTCCTGGAAACTGTGAGTGGTTGGTTACCTTCTGGGGCAGGAGGGAGAGGCTCTGCAGATGGGACTATAAAGACTGGGAGACACAGGTCACCCTGGATTATCCAGGTGGGCCCTAAATGTAATCACAAGTGCCCTTATGAGAGGGACATGGAAATGTGTGGAATATGGGGGAGATAACCATGTGATGGTGGAGAGAGCTGAAGTGACGTGGCCACAAGCCAAGGACTGTCAGCAGCCACCAGAAGCTGGCGGGGGGTATGGGGGAACTGTCCCCTGGAGCCTCCAGAAGGAGCCAGCCCTGCCCGTGACCCTCAGTGTGGACTTCTGGCCCCCAGAACTGGAAGAGACCAAACTTCTATCTCAGGCCAGAGTCAGTGGTCACACCCTGCAGTCCTGCCCTTGACCCAAGTCACTTAGCGTCTTTGTTGTGCAGAGGGACAAACTGACAGTCAGAACTGAAGGAAGCCTGCTTCGGGCCGCGTCTCCGAGCAGGAGGGGCCCCTCCCGGCCCTGACAGCGTCTAAGTGGGACTTCCCAAAGCTGTCGCTCCAAGCTTGACCCACAACGCTGACAAAGCCCCCCTGGCTGGGCATGAGGCTGACAGGCAGCGGAAAGGGGGTCCCATGGCACCCTTGACAAGGATGCCACAGGCCACTGCACTTGCCAGTCAGCATCCCGCCCCAGTCAGGTGTCTCGCAGCAGGGTCCCACTCTGAAGCCACAGGGGGATGTCAGGGTTTCCGCCTCCACTGGGTGAAGAGCACAGTCTCTTGAGGTGTCACCCGTCCACTGCCCAGGGACACCCACGTGACTCCTGACACACCTTCGCTCCAGCTGTCCGCAGCATTGGCAGAAAAGAGGGGACATGGTCACGCAGCATCACCCCCGCCGTGTGCACGTCTGTGCACGCACGTGCGCACACACACACCCCCCTGCCCCGCCCCGGTTCCCAGCTCCCTCCTTCTCTCCTGCAAAGCCCACAGCCTGGGTGTGAGCACACTGCTCAGCCCTCCTGCCAACTCTCCCAACCCCCACCTGCACCCCCAGGGCAAACCTCTCCGATGCGCCCTGCCCAATATCAAGAAAAACACCCTCCCCTCTGTCCGGGGGCCTGTCACTGGGCCGCTCACACGCAGGCCCACGCCCTGTGGGAGGGGCGCCCGGGGCAGGTTCGGGGGGGGGGGGGGGTGTGCTGGGGCCACACAAGCCCCTGCTTTCCCCAGGGTGGGCAGGATGGGCCCCCCTGGCAGGGGCGGAGATGAGGGCCCCGCCAGGCTCCTCAGCAGGGCGGCGCTTGTCATGCGTGGTTTGCTTTGTCACATCTGGTTGACATCGTTCTTTCTCCTGGTTCCTTTTCAACTTGACTGAGGAGAAGGGCTGCCCCTCATCTCTTAACACAAGCCCCCAGCCCCCAGTTCCTGCTCCTAGCCCCCTCTTCCAAAGGCCGACTTCCTCCATCTGTGCACGGCCCGACCCCCTAGCAGCTGGCCTGCACCACACTGGGGCTGTGTTCTCACCACCCACTCACTTCCTAAATCCTTGTCCCCAGCCTGGCCCCCTCGGAGCTCAGGGCAGCGCGGCCTGCACTAACCACCCTCCTGGATAGGCCCTGCTCGCCTCGTCCCTAAGGCAGGGGTTTACACCACACACAGGGGTCTCCCCCTCCTCGTCTCCTTCTCCCAGGGGACAGGAGAAGGTCTCACCTCCCTCACCAGCCTGCCGTGTCTCGTCCTGACCCTCACCCCGGCTCAGCCACAGGTCTCCGGCGCTGTTTTCCGAGGACCCTACATCCTTCCTTCAGGCCCTGTGGTCTCCCAAACCTCACCTAAATAAAATCCCCTCTGTTAAAAGTCACCACCTCCAGGAAGCCCTCCGGATGTCCTCCATCAGGTGTGACCACCAACCCCCTTTCCTGTTTCCTGAGCCACACCCTGACCTGGAGCCCTGCACCGGGCTGACTTGCTAACCTAGTCCCCTAGGTAGCAGCCTCAACAACTGCTTGTGGAACTCAGTGGCAACAAGGTCCCACTTCCTCCCTTCTAAGAAGTGCTCCTCCCACCCCCACTGTCCGGTCCCCCTCCCAGGCACCATGAACACACTTCTTTTTCCTCTCAGAAAGCTATCATCATATTAACGACGTTATCTGAAAAAGCATCTGATGACTTCGTAACTTTAGGTATCAACAGCGTATCCTGGGAATTATCTGCTGATATCTTACTGTGGTAGGTTCCTCGCCGGCAGCCAGCTCTACTGTTCGGTGTGGCCGGCTGCCACTTGGTAGATCGGGTAGCCCCAGGCACACTTCCACCCTGCCCTGCTGCGAACGCCACAAAACCAGAGTCCTGTATCCCAGGCAACAAAACAAGCAGGCGCTGCCTTGATTTCAAGGACAAATACAACCCACGTTGTGCATTGCAGGGGGTGCCTCCCGTGAGTCGGCCGGGGCGGCAGGAGGGAGGACCACCAGGTGAGGGCGCTGCAGGTTGGCGTTAGGTGCGACGTGGCGCGCCTCCACCCCTCACTGAACTGAGGACCAGAACAAAAGCTCGAAGCCAGAATGCTAGGATTTCGAGCCAAACAATGGATGGCTTGGTGTTTGGAGGCGGACTGAGGTTCTGAGACCGGGGCGGGGGACGGGGAGGGCAGGACAGATTCTCAAACTTGGGGGAGCACATTCCCATCTTAGGGGGAACTTCAACACAGATGCCTGGGCTGAGCCCTAGCAATTCTGATTTAACTAATCTCGGGGTTGGGATTTTTAACAACATTTCTCAGGGGAATCCCATGTGTAGTCAGAGACGAGAACTACTGGTTAAGACTGATGGGCCTCCACCCCCAGCTTTGGCAAGATCTCGATAACATTGTAGAGCTGAATGTCCCCAAGAGACACACATGGGGTGGGCGGGGGCTGAAGGCCAACAGTCCTTCGACCGTCCAAAGAGGCTTCTTCTGTCCTCCAGGGGTTTCATCCTGGCTTTAGGACCAAAAAGAACCCAGCACAGAAACCACCTCAGCTTGAGCAGAGCTGGACTCCCATGCAGGAGTCAGGGGCCCAGATGGGGGGCTGCGGGGAGGAGTCAGGAAGGGGAGGCTTTTGACGGAGGGTCTTGCACGCTGCCCACTGCCTGGCTGGGACTTGGAAGAGAACAGGAGGACATCCAAGGATGGGTCCAGAACACACCACTGGGCCATGACAATGGTCTGCCTACAAGCAGAGCCTCCTAAGAATTCAACTGTCACCAACCCCCTCCCCTGAGCAACCCCAGAAGACGGGCTCTTATCACAGCAGATAAACCTCCACGCCACCCCGAGCAGACCCCCCACACAATGACTGGGCCTCCCGGGCTGTGCTGAGGGCCTGTTCATCTTTTCAAAAAGTCTTTTGTTTTCCACAAGTGTGCTTCTCCTCCTCCCTTCCCCCCGCCAAGATGGCACATACGTCCCCCAATTCTAACTCTCCCTTTGAGTCCCGTTTTTCCACGAACCCTCACATGGAATAGTGACAGGAAGTCATTCTGACGACATTCAGGACAGCAAGGGTCACGTGATGACAGCGCTGATGGCCATTCTAGAAAAAGAGTTCCCAAATTGCTCTGAGGGGTGGACTAGGCGCTGGCGTCGGTGCACGGCTTCCCAAGGGGAGGACTTTGAAGGGGACCGTAGTGACACTCAGCAGTGAGGTATGTGGCACTTTTTCCAGGATGAGTTTGTGTGATTAAATCTCTTTTCTCTGGTAATGTCGCTCCTGTCAGATTAATTTGCACACACACCCCAACTGCTGGACTTAAGAGGGCAGAGGAAAAGATTTCCCCCCCGACCCCTAGGCCCCCAACCAAACCCCGTTGTCATGCCACACCTGCAGTTTCCCTGCTCACAGCCGCAAATTCAGACCCCTGTTTCCCAAAGTCTGGTGAAGCAGAACTTTGACCTACAGATGTTCCCATCCCAAAAGCCTTCTGCAGTCAAATCAACTGGGCAATTACTACCCTTCCAGCCCCTCTTTTGGCTATTTACAAATACATGTCAGTACACTACATGTATTAAATTCTGCAACGTGTTTTTCTTTTTAATATAAACTCTTTGTTTCCCAAACAGGTTGGACCGTGGAACCCCCTTTGCCTCTCTAATGCCTGTTGATGGTTTGGGAGAACACCGTTTGGGAAACGCTGGGTCCACTTAGCAGCCCGTCAGCTCTGCTCTTGCTCTAGGCCAGCTGGACACCGGCGTGGGCGTGGCGAGGATGAGCCCGCAGGTGCATGGCTCACCTGGGCAGCCGCAGGTGCCGGGCTCGTATTTTTAAACCCAGATTCCTGAGTTACCGGGGACGTGAGAGGATCGTAGCGGCATCATTTTCCGAGGCAAAACACTGACAGCCACCCAAATGCCCATCAGGTAACAAACAGAAATCCCGGGGCCACCCTCCCACTGAGCCCCAGGCAGTGACAACGCCAGACCAGCACAACTGGCAGCCGCCAAAAGCGAGCTGCTGCTTAGTACGCTCCGAGTCCTAGTCCGGCCAAGCACCAGCACGGACGACGGAGAGAGACGTGGCTGTGGCGCCCAAGTCCACGATGACCGGAACTGGGCCTGGCCCAGGTCTGCTCCACAGGCTTCGCAGAGGCCCCAGGTGTCGGCGGTCCGGGACGGAGCGCGTCTCAAACACGGGGGGAATCCTCGGAGGCCCTGGGGAGTCCTACGTGCGAAGCTGAGGGCTTCGCTGTGAGGCGCTGGCCAGGTGACCGTGGGGACGAGGCCCAGGCGCCCCCGACTTCCTGCCCTCCCCTGCGGGCCGTGGGCAGGAGGACATGAATGACGGTGTCCGCACGGAGCCCCTGACTGCGGGGTGGGGACCGCGGGGCTGGACGCACGACCTGGTGCTTTCCTGTGGGCCAGAGGTCCCGGGCCCAGGCCTGAGGTCTGAGGTCTCAGGCTATGCGATAGGAGGCCTTTATCAGCCCGAGACCCACTGAGAGTAGTGGTGTGTGTGTGTGGGGGTGCCCAAACCCCCGAACCCCTTTACGGAGACCCGCGGCAGGTGAAACGACCCTCTCCGGACGCGAAAGCAGCGTGCTTGCACTGGGCCCAAGCCGCCCAGCCTGGTTGCTCTCCCAGACCGGAAACTCGGGGTGGTGAAGTGGCTGGGACACGTTTATCCAGACAGGGGACACAGAGCCACCTTCGTTTCCAGGCTCACGCCACCAACCTGGGTGTCCCCTCGCGCCAGAGCGCCCCCGCTCAGTGGTTGGTGACTCTGTTTGAGCCACTCAGAGCCTTGGGGTCTCAGCCAGGCCACCAGACGCTCCATTTCACCCACAAATCGCAGGCTTTGGGGGTCAGAAGGACGGGAGTTCAAATCCAGCGCCACTTAATCTCTGGGAAGCAGTTTTCTCACCCGACAAAAGGAGACGGCATCCCTCCCGCACCGGAACTCCGGAGGGACAGGAGAGGGGGGCCCGTGTGCGGGCTGGCGCCGCGCCGGGCGCCCAGGCAGGTGCTCCCTGTGACGTGGAAGCTAAAGGGCACCACAGGAGCTGCTGACGGACACGAAGAGTTTCGGTTCGCGATGACTGTCGCGCGCCTGTGCTTTAAAACCCTGGGTCTGAAGGATCTTCTGGGAAGTTTGTTTTAAAAATACATTAAAAAAAGAAGAATGAACCAACCTACACTATTATTCAGTGAAAGAAGCCCCAAATAAAAGGTACTGCATGGTGCCATTTAGACCAAGTCCAAAACCAGGCCAAGCTCTCTGTGGGGACGGGACATTTCTCGACTCCGACTATGGGGGGATAACGTGAAATCTACGCTTGTGACAACACTTCATAAAACCAAGACCCCAAAAAGGGGACGCCCGGAAATCCGGTGAAAGCTGAACAAGGCCTGTAGCTCAGTGGTTGTGCCACCAGCGGGTTCCCGGTTTTGCTGAGCTGGGGTTGCAGCCTCCTCCCCCACCAGACACCCCTGTCTGCTCCCTGGATGGGGAGCTCCTCCCCCCAGCTCCCCGAGGGCCCCTTTCCTCCCCAAGAGGCAGCCACGTGTCCAGCAGAGCCCAGGTCACGCCAGCTCACCCAGAGAGGTCACTGCACTGTGTAGGGGGTCGGTGCTCCGCTCCCAGGAACCTGGCCACTGGCCCCAGACTCAGGCCAAACGAGGTGTCCCGTGTCCCCACTTTCTCCTCAGGCTGGCGTTGAATAACCCAACCTCCAAGGCGAGGTCACGCTGCCCCCAGTCACAGCATCACAGCAGCTGCCACCTGGGAGGGGTGCCCAGGGTCTGGCTGGGCTGTGTGGCCTTGGGGAAGTCACTCTGCCTCTCTGAGCCTCTCTCTTCCTCTTCTGTAAACCAAGAGAGCGGGCCAGGGGCGTCCGTGAGTCTGACCGGGGCGCACTGCCTCCTGCACCCGCAGCGAGCAGATGGCGAGCCCCGGACAGAGCTTCCAGAAGCCAGCAGCACCGCCTGCCTCAGAAACACTAGGGATGGTCTCTCTGCTCTGTCCCAAGTCCTGGCACCCTGCCCTTCCCCCCCGACCCGCCATGTCCCTCCCAAACCAGGATTGTCAGCCCACCCTGCAGGGGCAGCAGTGGCTTTTGGTCACTCCCAGGATGGGGGAGGCTGCCAGGAACTGGCCTTTGCCCACGCCCACCCAGCCTCCATCCAGAGAGGCCCTAGGTGGCAGGGGCCAAAGGCCAGGCCATTCTCTCCGGCAGGGCGGGGTGGGGGGGAGCGGGGTGGGGAGGGGCGCCACGTGACTCCAGCCTGCGGTTCTCAGGGGAGGGCGCACCAGGCACAGGAAGCAGGGCCCCTGGCTCAGCTGTAGGGGAGGGAAGGGGCTCTGCCCCACACCCCCACCCTGTGGCTGCAGCCCAGGGCCTCCAGGAGAACCCCGCCCCCACCTCATCTCTGGGGAGAAAGTGGGGCTCTGGTGTTGCCAGATTCCAGTAATGAATCCCACATTCATTCCATCCTCCTAGCTTATTGCAAACCCTCCCTCCACCTCTGGGTCCGCTCTGAACAGCTGGCCTGCAGAAGTCGGGGTGGGGGGGAGGGGGTGGACGGCTCCGAGACCCCCACCCACCCCTTCCTCTGAGGAGCAGGCCTCCCGGTCCTGCCCTTTCCCTGGGAAAGCAGGGGAAGGAGTCTGACCGGATCTGCCGTTAACTCTCTCCTGCCCGTGGGCTCCTGCAGGCACCCCTGCAGGCTGGGGAAGCCCACAGACCCTCTGCCCACGGAGCTGAGGGAGCGGTGGGAGGGACGCACTGGGGGGACAACACGCTTTTCTGCAGCGAGGCTGCCCGAAGGGACCAGCCTCCGGGGCTCGGGGCTCGGCAGGTGCACCTGGGAGGTGCTGCCCCACCCCCCACCCCCACCCCCTACGACACACAGGCAGGGCCCAGAGCAGAGAAGTGCTGCCCGCAGTGGCACATGCAACACAGCCGGGGGAGGGTGACACGCTGACCACATCCTCTGATGGGGGACTGCCAGGCGGGTGGCCACGTGAGGGGTGCAGAGCTGGGAGACGCAAAGGCACCCACAAAACTGCATACATTCCAATGAGCAGTAACTCTGGTCATCAGCCCAAAGGGAGTCCATGCCCCCAGCTGCCCCGCCTTGTGTTAGTACCCTTCCGGGATGATTCCTGGGTCACTGACGGTGCTGGCAGTGACCACTGGCACCTCCAGCCCTAGCCGGGGTGGGGGAGCGTTCTGCCTCCGGACACGAGCCGGGCAGGCAGCTCCCCTCCCTGCCTGCGCACGGGCTGGAGGCTGTTCAGTGGCCCTGCCACCCATTCCCGGATATGCCACGGAACCAGGGTCTGGGAGATGTGGCTGCAGCTCTGCCACCGACGAGCCGTGTGACCCTGGCCAAAGGACTGCTCCCCTGTGGGCCTCACAGACGAGAGGGAGCTCCGAGGAGGTCAAGGAGGTATAGGAACGGGGTCTCCGGAGTCACACCTCCTGGATTCAAACCGCCCCTCTGCCACACCTACTAGCTGTGTGGCCTTGGGCAGGTGACTTAACCTCTCTGTGCCTCGGGATCCTCATCTGTGAAATGGGAATAATAACGGAATCACCGTCACAGCGTTGTTGGGAGGATTCCAGGAAAGCGCCCTGAGACCATTCGGGTCCCCAGGAAACCCGAGTTAGCGTGAGCAGACACCAGCCTGGTCCCCATCATCAGGGGGCCCCGTCCGGCCCTGGCAGCACAAAGTACCCCCCTTTCCTCTCTCCCCTCCGTGACAGCAGCCACAGCTGGAGCCCAGTCCGAGGCCCCAGGAACCAGGCACGCTGGTGAGCTAGCAAGCACAGAGGCCCCGGCCACCGCCCTCGGTGCCCGCGTGGGAAGGGCGGGCCAGCTCTCCTCGGCCGCGTCCACCCCACGCCGTCCACGCCCTCCGCTCCGCTTCCCGTGCCCAAGCAACAACACCCCTCAAGTATGCGGGGGCCGGGGCCCTGTTCCTGGTACCACGGGGGCACCCCGGGACTGTGTGCAGCTGCCCACGGCCCGTGGAGGATCCCCCCGCAGGTCGATGGAGCCCGCCACCCCTGCCTGCCACACGCCCCCGTCGCCGTGTGTGCCCCTTTGCCTCGTCTGCCCTCTCCGTCCAGCAGCCAGAACGACAGGGCTGAGCAGGGTGACCACACAGCCAATGGGCAGGAGTGAGGCCGGGAGCTCAGGGCCCGAGCCGGCCTCGCTACCGCACGGCGCGGCCCTGGTCGCGGAACCTTCTCCAGAAAGCGGGCCCAGCGGGGCAGCCCGGGAGGGGCCCTGCCCGGCTCAGCAAGTGCCGGGAGCACGGCCTGCGGACACGGAGCCAAGGGCCCTTCGAGGAGTGGGGAAGTGAGACGTGCACAGCGCGGGCTCCCGCACCAAACCCCACGCGTGCACGCCGTGTCTGGCTCAGAAAGGCCAGAAGACGAGGGCTCGGTGCCGGGGAACCCCCCACCCCTGGCCGGGGGCGCCCCACACAAGCTCCCCTCTCGGGCTGAGGACCGAGCAGAGAGCGGAAGGCCTTAATTAGTACCAGACGGCGTCGTGCACGGGAGGGAGGGGACAGGAAAGGAGACGGACGCGGGATGTGGAGGGCCCCGGGAAGGGGGTGGGAGCTGAGGAAGAACGGGGTACACTCCAGGCCAAACCTGCAGGGAAGGGGGTGCTGAGGGGCAGCCCAGCCTCACCCCCTCTTCCTCTGCAGCTCAGCATCTGCGGCCTGTCCCTGGGAAGGCTGGATTCCACTGTGAGGTCAGAGGTCAGGCTCCAGCTCCAGCCAACCCTCTTCTGCCCCTAGAAAGTCCAGTCAGTGCCAAGGGACAAGGGACACAGCTGCCACTTCCGGCGTGGGCGGCAGACTCGCAGTGGCTGCCCAGCACGCCTTGGCCCCGTGGTAGCCCCTCCTCTACTTGGACTCTAGCCTGCCACCAGTCCAGGGGGCCTTGTCCCTCTTGTCCCCGCTCCCTCCAGATCTGCCACTACAGGGGGCACTGGCCTCTCTCACACAAGGGCCTGGTGTTCACTCTCCTCCCTGCTCTGCGAGGGGCCACCGGACTGGGTCTCGGGCTGGGTCTCGGCCAGGGGCCAGGGGACAAAGCTGCCAGGTGACCGACCGGGCCATGAGCGCAGGGTGCCGGGAGAGGGGAGTGCAGGGGAGCCCGCCTCCCTCTGGAGAGCCGTGGCTGTGCTCTGGCCAGCCGCTCACAAGTTGGTCACTGTTCCCACAGCCGCTGCAGTCCCCTCTCGATGGCTTCCAGAAAAAGCATTCCATCTGTGGTCATCACTGTCCCAGGGTCCAGGAATATTCTCAGAATGGCGACGACAAGGAAAGCCGACACGAGAAAGTGCGCGCTAAGTGCAGGCACCGGTCCCAGAGCGTCACACGCATCATCTCAGCTCCTCACCACAGCCCACCTGAGCCTTCCTGACACCACTCTGCTCCCCTAACAGACTAGCAAGTGGACACAGAGAGGTTAGGCAACTGGGCCCAGGCCACACAGCAAAAACCTGTAGGAGCTGGCTCCCGCTAGGGCCCGCCCGCTTCCTCAATAGCCTTCCTGGGCCCAACCCCAACCCCGAGGAAGGACAGTCCTGTGGTCCAGTCTCCAAGAATATCAGAGTCTCATCGGAAACCTGGGGTCCGGAAACTCAACCTCTGCCCCCGATTTCTCAGCTCCGGGGTTGTCACCGAGGAGGCTGACACGGGGAATGAATGAATGAAGAAATGAATGAGGGGCCTGACAGGAGAAGGGCGGCGTGGAGGAGGGTGAAGCACAGGGGAAGTATGATTTACCACTCACCCGCCCCCCACCCCCGCTGGGCCGCCCCCGCGGGAAACTCCCCAGCCTGTCTCCAAGTTCAAGTTCCCTCCAGGGCAATGGCGCCCGCCCCCAAGGCCAATCCCAATGCCAGGGCCCCGGTGAAATGCCCCATCCCGTCTGAGCTCCATTTTTTAGAAGAAATCGCTTGGACGAGTGCAGGAAAGGGGCAGACAGGAGGAAACGCGATCGGGTTAACAGGCTATTTGTGCAGGATGCGAGATGACCCTTCACTCCTCTGCAGTTTTCTAATTGAAAAACCTTTTTGTCAAGAGTAGGCATAATTTTTTAAATCACAAGAAAGAAGGGCTGTGTTGTCACCAGGAGGACAGGCTTCTCGGCGTCTCGGCCACAGTCGGCCCGCGGGCAGCGCCTGGCCAAGCCTGTTCGGAGCAGCAGTCCGCCGGGCACTGGGCCGGGCCTTCCCGGGCTGCTCCAAGGGGCCCCCTCCCCCCCTCCATGTGCGGAGCCGGGTTGGGGACCCACCAACGGGGACCGCCATGAGGCCGCGTCCCGCCGGGCTGCAGGGAGGATGTGGGGTCAACCCAAGTTTGTGTCAACACAGCTCTGCTTCCTCACAGCCTGGAGGGGGCCCCCCAGCCCAGGCCGGCATGACAACCCCAGGAAAAATGTCAGCGGGACGGGAAGCTGCTGGGGGTGTGACGGCCGAGACCTTCCAGGGACGGAACTGCACCAGGTCGCCGGGCTCCGTCCTCCCCAAGGACTTGAGACCTCCACTGCCCTCTACTGACAGCCTGGCTCCAGGAGGAAGACGGGCCCGTGCCCAGCGAGGCCAAGGGCGGCAGGGAGAGCCGCCAGGGGTGCCAGGGCCAGGACATGAGACTTCCCGGGTGAGAAAGCCGGGCTGTGTCTGTCTGGACAGTGGGCCCCATGGCCGAGCCCACCAGAGCCGGCTCCCAGGGTCTACGGCCACCACGCAGAAGAGTGTCTGGGCCCCGGAGGGAAGCCTTGTCCCAGGTAAGTACGCTGGCCTCGCCCCACCCGCGGGCAGCACTGCCAAGACCCCCCCACAACGCGCTGGAGGCAAATCCCCACACAGCTGCAGAGAGGGGGTGCCAGAAGTCTGGGCTCGCCCCGCCGCGCTCTGGTCTCGGGGTCTCTACAGCCGCTCCCCAGCCTCACCGGCGGTGTTCCCCACCAGCTCCCTGTCCCCGACACGCTCCAGCCCTGTACTGGGCTTCCTCCTCCACCCCGGGCACCCCCAAACACTTCCTCCTCCAGGAATGCATCCCCAAACAGGTCCCCTGAGTGACCACCCCTTTTGGATCAAAGACAACTGAAACACGGCCTATCCAGGAGGACAGACGTCACCTGGGCGCTGGACCCCCCGGAGTAGCCCATCTGCATGGAGACTTCCACTCTCCTATGGTGGCTGTCACACCCGTGACACATCAGCCCCCAGCCCCGCCCCCAGCCCAGCACTTCGCCAGGCCAGGCGGGGGCCCCCGAGTGCTGATGGCACCAGCGTGTCGCTGGCCTCCCATCCTGCACAAGCACAGACCCGCCCAGGACGAGAGCTGGAGCGCACAGGGACAACCCGCATGCTCAGCCTCAGTGACCAGTGGCTCGGAGGGGGCGGCCTGCCAGGACGCCACCATCAGCCCCCGGCCACCTCATCGGTCAGCAGCAGCAGCCCTTACTACTTACTGCACGGGGATGGTGTGCCCGGGGCGGGGCCGGGCCCCTTCCTTACATCATCCCAGTAAGTCTCCACACTCGTTCCCAGTTTACACCCATGGGACAGATTCAGAGGGGTTCACCTGCCTAGGAGAGTGAGGGGCAGGCTCCAGAACTCGAACCCAGGTCCGGCTCCAACCTCCCTCCCTGTCTCCCTGAGCCCGCGAGGTGCTGGCACAAAGTAAGTGCTTATTAAACATGGGTGATCCAGGGAAACACATCCCGGGGAGGGACTGGCAGGGCGAAGGCCCTCGGCGGGGACAGGAAGAGCCGGGCCAGGGGGGTGGATGCCAGCGAGCGCAGGGGGGTGAGCCAAGTACAGGGAACACCGGAGGCGGGCCCGAGATAAGATACAAAGCAACTAACTGGAACTGATTCTCAGTCAGGACACGGGTCCCGCTAACCAGGCTCAGGGCGTCCAACCACCGCACACCTCCAGGGGGCGCTCCCCCCTGTGCGTGGGAGCTCCTGGGGAAGGCCCGGGGGCCACAGTGGGGGTCAGATGGCGGGCAACAGCCTGGGGCGGGCCATAGGTTCTGCAGGGGCAAGGCCTGGCTGGGGTGGGAGCAGGGGCACAGGGAGAACGCAGATACGGGAATGTGCTGGAAGCAGCTGTGTGTGACGCTCAGATTCCTTAGGGCCTGAGAGCTCAGTGGGTGGAGAGGGTGCTGGTTCCTGAGCAGAAAGCCCCGGGCGCAGACTTGCAGACTTGGGAGGAAATGGCTGGGCTGGGCGGGGCCAAGAAGCCCACTCAAGGACACCCCACCCCACCCCACCCTGCCCCACCCTGCCCAGACCCCTCTGCTCACTCTGTCACACCACCTGTGTGACCACAGACTGACTCCTCCCAGGGACACACTTCCCCAGGGCCCCTGGGAGCCCTCATGTCACACCTCCTCCTACATACAGATCAGGATCTGGAGGCAAGGAGGCCTCATGCATCTGTCCAGGGTCACGTGACCAGTCATCGGGCCCAGCGGCCTAACCCTGTGACTTCTGGCTCCAAGCTACCCAGGCGGCTCTGCGGCACACGCAGACCCTGAGCGCACGTGTCCACGCCAGAGGTGGGGTGGACGGAAGGGCTGGGAGGATGGGTGCATTTCTCTTTTCAGCCCCCCAGTACGTGCACATCCCTGGGGTCCCTCAGTCCCTGACAGGAGACACAGGAGGCTGGAAGTCCTCAGGCCTCAGGTGTGCAGGGCCAGCCAGCTGGGCAGGGGCTCCGTCCACCTATGGGCAGCCCCAGCATCCCCACGGCTAACACGGGGCCAGGAGAGGCAGGCACTGCAGCCAGAGTCCGCATGCCGGGCGGGCAGCCACCGTGGGGACACAGCCACATCCCGCTCCTAGACCTCTGGAGCTGGCAGGTGGGGGTCAAGGGCTGTGGCCACAGCAACAGATGCTGGGAGCCAGGCCTGCAAAGCCCCGGGGCTTCCAGAGGCCGCAGGCCCGGCTTCCTGTGCAGCTGGTTCCCTTGCACACTCAGTTCCCAGTCAGCGCGACCTCCCACAGCCGGGTCCATCTTCCCAGGACCGGCTGCATGGCGTAGGTCAGTGCTGCCCTGGGGGAGGGCAGGGCGCCAGGAAGAGCCTGGGGGGAGGGGTCGCACTCCTGGAAACAAGAGGTGAGCACCCACTTGGCACAGGCCCTGCCGTCACCCCAAGGGAACCTACGCTGGCCAGGGGGAGCAGGGGCCTGAGCGTCCGTCCCCCAGCTCAGAAGGGAGGATGTGCCCATTCGTCCAGGGGTCCAGCTGACACAGGGCAATGCCGCAGTACAAAGGGCTTCCGTGCAACGCTTCTCACAAATACAGCCAAAGACCCTTTCGGGGTCCAACCCCATTCCACAGAACGAGAAACTGAGTCCTAACATGACATGCCAAGGGCAGAAAGAGATCAAGGCTTCCTTTCCCTAATGGTACCAAGCCCACCACAAACATGCCCCTTCCAGAAAGAGCATCTCTGGGATCCAACAGCTCAGGGACCACCTCACACCGCCCTTGAGGGGCATCCTGAAGGTCAAGCAGGCTGGACTCTGCCTGCTGTGCTTCCCAACTCCTGAGCCCCTTCCCCACCACCCAGATGGGCCACGGAAGGGGCTGATACCCAGGTAGGTTAGGAGGCGTCCCTGTCACCTGATGGAACAACCACAGGGTCATGGACCCTCCCGCTGGGTGCAGAGATTGTCACAGTAGTGACACAGACACCTTGTGCGTAGTGACCAACCAGCTGCAGTCTTATGGGCTGGCCACCAGTAGCTGTGTGGCCTGGGGTACATCACTCAACCTCTCTGTGCCTCGGTACTGGCTTCTCTCCATCCGTAGAGGGGAGTGTTTTCTAAGGTGCCTGTGTGCGCACGTCCCATACACGAAGCGCACGAGGAACCCAGCGGCCGGAGCCTGGACGTGCGCAGTGCGTGGCCACTGGGGGTAATGAAACGTTCAAGAAGGCTGGGAGGGGAATGACAGCCTCCCGCCGTGTCCCAAAAATGGAAACAAATCTGCTCAGCTCTCCCAGAAGCAGAGAGCAAGCCAGGGGCAGGCTCCCAGGCCTGGCTTCCAGAGAGGCGGGCCAGCCCCCTGCAGAACGTCCCCTCTGGTCGCAGGCAGGGCCCAGGGCCGGCCGCCACCCTCGGATTACCTCAGAGCTGGCACCCGCTTCGAAAGCACATGCTTGGACTTTCCAGATCTTTCCTCTCCTCTGTCTGACCTTCCCCACTCAGTTATTCCCTTCCACCCCCACTTTCTTACTCACTCTCTCCTTTCATTCCTGTTCAAAAACAAATAATCCAGGCCAAATGTGTCAGCTGGCTCCCGGCAAGGGTTCCCTGCAGCGGGAGCCGTGCACACACTGCACGGGGGTGGCGATGGGAAGGATGACTCACCGCAGAGCTAAGATCTCGGGGTGCAGCGGGGGTGCTGAGACGGGGTCACTGGACAGTGACAGCAGTCAGCCGGGCCCCACTCCCCGAGCAGGACCTAGCCTGGGGCCACATCCCGAAAGCCTCCCGGGCAAGAGCCTTGATGCACCGGTCACGCGGTCACAAACGGGCATCAAGTCCGCCATGTTCAGGGGTGGGCGTCGCGTGGTGGGCTCCTGAGCATCATGTGGACAAAACGCTGAGGTCGCTCACGCTCGCCCACAGCCCGGTCGAGAGGCCGGCGTGCTGTCAGAGCTGACAGCTCTCACCTGGTGACATGGACTTGAGTCCTGACCCAGGGCCTGGAGGGACGGGGAAGAGTAGGAGGGTGCAGGGCGTGCGTTAAGTGTGGTGGTCAGTAAACTTGCTTTTGCGGGGTTACCCCCCGCCCCCATCACAGAGACCCTGCTTCCAAAGGGTGGTCCAGGCCCAGAACTCTGCAGGGCGGGGCCTCAGAAACGCGAGCCCAGCAGGCAGAAGTGGGACCCCTGAGCGCCCCCCATTGCGGGGTGGCACCAGCTTCCTCAGGCCAGACTCTGAGCACTCCCCAGGGAAGGAAGGGCCATGGGGGACAAGGGCAGCCCTTGCTCTCACGCCAGCTTCCCCTACCTCCATCCCCGGGGCCAGACTCCAGGGGCCCAGAAATAAGGGGACGCGAGGAAGCTCCTCTCTCCGTCCCCCAGGCAGCACGGAAGGACTGACCTCCCAGAAAGCCATGGGGTGGCCGCCGCTACTGTCCTGGCTGCCCGGCCTGGCCCGAGACAGGGCGCTGACAAGTGGAGACGCTGCATCTCCACTGGCGTCCCCACCTGGCGACTTTCTCCGAGGTCCCCGAGGGTCCCAGCCACAGCGTCCAGGAAGCGTGCACGGGGCCCTGTGCTGTCCGAGGTAACAGCTGTCGAGAGCTAGGAGTGACGCCCGGCACGCAGGGTGCACAGGACGGGCTAGACCTGGGGCTGGGCCGGCCGCCCAGGCAGGAAACGCGAGGCCTGGAGGGTATCCCCCACTTCCAACCCTCACCCCAGTGGGGTTAGAGGCAGCCCCCAGGACAGAGGCCCATCCAGCACTCAGCTCAGCCAGACCGGGTGGACGGACGGACGGACGAGCCACTCCACGTGCCGGGGGAACGATCCGCAACCCGGGGAGAGCCTGCAGAAGCCCTCCCTGCACGCAAGGACGGCACGCTGGGGACCTCAGGGATGCTACCAGGGGGCAGACCGGAAGGAGAGGAAGCCGGCACGACACCCCAGGGCCTGCCCGGAGAGCCCGCCACGGGGAGCCCTCCCCAACCAAGAAGGCACCCCTCCCACCGCGAACACCCGCCCGCATCAGCAGCACGCAGGCCGGTGTCGTGAGGGGGGCTGGCCGGGCCGGGGCTGGCCGGGGGTGGCAGCCAGGAGCCACAGCGGGCTCTCCGCAGAGGTGACCAGGGGAGGGAAAGGCGGCTCCGATCTGGTCCCTCTCACCCCCACGTCCCCTGACAAGCGGTATCTTATTTCAAACTCCAGGGCAGCTACGGCAGAGGGGGACACCAGAGTCCTCTGTGCCCGGGCTTTTCGGCAGGGACCCGGTCCCCAGCCCTGGTGGCCTGCAGGGCGTTCCGCCCCATCCACACTGCTGCCTCCTAGGGCAGCTCAGGGGCCGCCTGCCCCAGGGTTCAGACCCAGATTAACAGCCGCGGGGCCTCGGGCCAAGTGGCAGGGCTCCGGGCGCCCTGATGTCCCAGCCTCGAAAATGGGATGATGAGAGGAAGGCGGTGCCCGGGAGCCAGCCTGCTCCCGCTGGTCACGGGGCTGCTGGCCCGGCTGCCTGGCTGCGGGAAGGACCTCACTGCGGACTCAGGAATCTGGGCCCGGGTGGACCGGGCAAGTCTCCCGAAAACGAATGCCATCCGGAAGGGGGGTGCTTCAGCCGGCTGGCCTGCAGCGGGGGAGAGCCAGGGCGGGGCAGGAACCGCACCAGGGTCCCCTCAACCATGCAACAGGCGGGTGCTCCAGACGCTCCCCCGGCCCCCAAAGACTCATGGGGACCTGAGGCTGATGCTCCCAGACCTGCTGAGTCCCAACAGAACCACCCACCGTTGGAGCGAACTGTCCCGCAGGCTGGAAGGCACAGGTGGAGCTGTGGAGGTGACCATGTAATAGAGGGGAGGGGGCGAGGCGAGGGCCCCAGGCTGCCCACAGAGAGCAGGGCGCACATGCCCACCACCAAGGACGAGCGTGCATGTTGGATGAGCAAGGACTCGGGGCCCCGGCAAACTCCCTGCTGAACGAGACATCGGGCCACTCGGCTTCCCCTTTGCCGACCTGGGCTCTCTCACCTGAACATCCATCCATCTACCCCTCTGGCGACACTGGGACCCTTTCCTCCATCACGGCCTCCCCAGCCACGCCCACCCCAGAACCCCACGTGCCCATGTGCCGGCCCCCAGCCTGAACTCACCGGTGGGGCCGTGGGGGCCGGGCCGCCTGAGACCCAGGAGGGCAGTGCAGGGTAGGTGGCTGCGGGCCTTGTTTGGGGAGGTGCCTCAACACTCTGTAACCCGAGCCTGCCTGACCAGGGCCAGCCGCCTCCTATCCCCATGCCAGCTCTTCTTAGCAGCACCAGAGACGCATTAGTCAGCAGGCGGGGAGCCACCACCCGAGCAAGGCCTGATGTGAGACCAGAACTGGGGGGCGGCCATCCTGAGCGTGAAAACAGGGCCCCCTCGCCTCCCTCCTGGGCTGGAGTACTGGACTGTGCAGGGAGGTGGACACTGCCCCCAGGCCAAGATTCAGGCATGCTCTGGGGTCACCAGTGACGAGTGGGGACTGTGGGTGTTACTGCCCCTCTGGCTTGGCTCCCCACTGTACCCAGGTATCAGAAAAAAGCAGCACGGCCCAAGCCCCTCTGTTCAAGCAGCAGCAGCCCCCTCCCACCCCGTGGCGTCCCCTCAGGTCTCCTGGTTCCGGCGGCATGAGGTGGGGCATGAGGTGGGGCATGAGGTGGAACGTGAAGTCTCGGTGTGGACGTGAGGCTGGGAGAGAGGAAGCAGGCCCAGGACAGTGACAGAGGCTTCCCAGTCCTCGCCCCCTGCCAGCCATGTCTCCACCACAAGGGCCTCAGCTGAGATCAGCCCCAGGAGCTGGGTCCGGAGAGCAGGGCCCCCAGGTCCCAGATGCCGGCCAAGGCCGTGTTCCTGTCAGGTCCTGGCTGAGCCGAGGCCGCTGGAGAGCACAGTCGTGCCATCTCATGAGCTCAGGGAGCCCCCAGAGGGAGGGTGCCTTTGGCGGAGCGTCTGGGGACCTGCTGGGACCGAGCAAAGGAAGAGGCTGCGTTTGGGTCCTCGGGACCTGGGAGGGCGGAGCAGCGCAGAGCTGGAGGCCTGCAGAGGGGTCTCCGGGGGCATGGGCAGGGCTGCCTGCCTGCCTGCCATCAGCGGAAGGGCCAGCCCAGGCCCAAGTTCCGGACCAGGACAGGCTGACCAGCTGCGGACTCCCAGGGGCCAGTGCTACTCTGTCCATATCCCCCGGGTCCACACCTGGCCAGGCCCAACCCATGGCACCTCTGTGGTCTCATGGGGGGGGGGGGCGGGGCGGGGGCTCCGATATGTGTGATCTTGGGACACCCCCTCCACCAGCAGGGGACAGGAGTGAGGGTAATGAGCGGCCCCCATCTATAGTGGGAGGGAGGTCAGTCACCTTGGGGCACTGTGACACAGGACATCACAGCCATCAGCTAAACCTCAGTGGTCAGGCTTCTGTCACCCGCACTCACCAACATGGCACATTACTGTCGTCACATTCACGGCCAACACCTGACACTTGTGCAGCGCAAAGGCTGGCTTCCTGGGGTCCTGGGAGAGAAGACTGGGGACTGAGGGACTTTACGACATCTGGGGGTAGGGAACAAAGCTTGGGGCAAACCCAAGAAAGCTCCAAGTGAGCACAGAAAACACCTAGACACCCGCACTCTAAGGAAGTAAACATTCGTGAGCAAAAACTGCGGCTTCTGTCTCTTTAATTTCCGTTCACCACCCGACGGCTGGTTCTCAGGGGCGCCCCGACAGCTCCGACGACAGCTGCGCGCACGCGGGCTCCACACCAGGTTCAATGCCGTTCCACTGTCACGGTCTGGACTTGGCAGGTCCGTGCCTCCTCTGGCACAGAGACACAAGGAATCTGGAGGAGACTGACTCTTCACGGGCCACCTGCCCCCATTCCGGTTCCGAGAGCTGCCCCACCCTGCCTCGGGCCCCCACACGCACCTCCTCTCCCGCCCTGCCCCCTCAGTTCTCAAGCTCTGGTCCCCCTTTCCCGAATCACCTCCCACAAACCAGTCCTCGAGGGCTCTGCCACCACGAGGAGCCGGGCTGGGGGGGACGCAGGAGTAACAGCGCCTGGAGTTGGTTAGGCACTTGCTGCACACTTCCAAGCACACTTCCTGGCAGTCGCCCTCCCAACAACTCGATGAGGCAATTATGTAAATGGGGAAACTGAGGCACACAGAGAGGTGTGGCAGGGCCGGAACTGGAATCCAGGCAGCCTGGCCTGGCCCTACATCTGGGCTCTTAATAGCACCGTCCTCCTGTGACACACCAAGAAGGTGCGGACTGGCCTTACCCTCCTTTTACAGGTGGAGAAACTGAGGCACCAAGTAGCCGGTCAGCCCCGAGGTCGGGAGGTGGACCCAGTGGTCTTTACAGTGCATGGAATGCAGCATACGGAAGCTCCCTGTCTTACAGATGACGTGCCTGGGGCTGTCAGGGGGACTGAGCCACATTTGGACTTACTTCTGGGTGTCCCACATGTGGGGCGTGGGCACCCCAAAACCCAGGGTGGGGGGCTGGCTGCCCAGCCAGGTAGTGCCCTTCAGGGCTGCAGGTGGGGCTCCTCAAAGCCTCATCTGGGCGTGAGTTCAGTCATTTGTGCTTCAAGGACTCAGTACTGGGGGGGTGTCCCCTCACCCCTCAGGGCCTAGAGATCCTGTGCTCGCTCAGCACCCCAAGGCACACACAACAGCCCTTTACCACGCCCATGCCAGCACGTCTGTGTCACACTCCCTGTCACTGTTTCTCATGGGGGCGGAGAGCTCCCACCCCTCATTAACCCTCCAGCTGCCTCAGGGGAGCAGGGGACCCTTCTCTCTCTGCCACACTCCATGAAGGGGGACAGCGCCTCAACACAGATGCCAAATGCCCAGCAGCGAAAGGACAGGGTGGAGGTCCACTGTGCTGTCCCCACCCCTGAAACCCCCACCCTCCCTCTCAGGGCCTCATCAGGGGAGCCATCACCCAGGTGGAACTGAAGAGGGTTCCAGAAAACTCAGCAATCAAGACCGATAGCATTTTCTTTTTTTAAAGAAAATTAAAAACGTGCAAAAATTCCTCAAATAGCAAAACCCGACAGGGCGGGGATCAGGGCGAGGAGCGTGAGGAAGGGCAGGGGCCTGACTTCATTTTAAATGTGTTGTTCATCATGGATTTTTTTTGTATAATTTTGATATTTAAAAACACACTGCCTTGAAATCTGATTTATCTTGAACTCATCGGCGCCCCCTTAAATCCCGCGCCCCAGGTTGCGCGCCACCCTTGCCTCTCGCCCTAACCTTGACCCAGTTCTTGCATCCGTCCTCCAGCCTCCGGATGCCCACACGGGCGACCTCGAACCCACGCCATCCCCGCGGGACGTTCCTGACCACCCCGCCGATGCCAGCAGCCTCTCCGGGGTCGGCGTTTGTCTAGCCCTCACCCCATCTAGCACGCCTCGTCCGACTGCTCGCTGCTTTCTCCTCCATCTCCTCGCACCAGCTCGTCATCTCCCAGACAGGATGTTCATCTGTGCGGCCCGACGTCACCACTGAACTCCACGGCGCCTCGCACGGTGCCTGGCACACAGCACCTCTCAGTTTTCTTGAATAAACAAACATTCCTGGCGTGGAACTCTCGCAGGAAATCAGCCAGGCCCTGCTGAAAGGCCTCCGGGGGGTCCGCCCTAGCACGCAGCCCTCTCAGCCCCCTCCCTGGCCTGGCCCACTGCCACCCCACCATCTAGGCCACCGTGCGTCAACCTGTGGGTCCTCACCCGTTAATGGGTCCTGAAAACTATTCGCTGGGTCACGACCAGCAATTTCTTTCCTTTCGCTTGAAAAGGATGACATTCAGATTAGGCAAAAGGGGCAAACTACTCGACTGTCCATGGCCATCAGCGGATGAGAGGATAAACCAACGTGGTCCATCCACACCTGGAATACTACTCAGCTATAAAAAGGAGTGAGACACCGATCCAGGCCACAGCACGACGAACCCGGAAAACGTCAGGCTGAGCGCAAGAAGCAAGACACAAAGACCACATACTGCGTGATTCCATTTCTAAGAAACATCCAGAACAGGAAAATCTGTAGACAGAAAGACAAGGCATCGCTCAGGGCTGGGGAAAGTAGAGGGGCTGTGGAGGGACAGCTGAAGGGAGCGGGCTTCTCTCTGAGGTGACAAAAGCCATCTAAACTGGATGGGGGGACAGCTGCATAGCCCCTGGTTTACTAAAAACCACGGACTGCTCACCTTAAATGAGGGAGCTGCGTGGTCTGTGGACTGTATGTTAACATAGATGTTCCTAAGATATAAGAAAAGCTGCCCCTTTCAAAGAGAAGAAAGAATCGTGAATACCAGAGGGCAGCAGGCACACAGCAAAGGTGACCGTTACTCCAGGGAAATCTTGTTTCATTTGTACACACACACACACCCGTCTACACATACGTGTGCCCTTCGCTGGAGGCATAACATGCACTTCTTACTGGGGGTGCCTAACAAGTAAGTGTGAGAGCTGCTCTCCGGGCAACATCAAAACTGTGATTCCTGGGGGCTCCCTGGTGGGGCAGTGGCTAAGGCTTCGGCGCTGTCAACGCTGCGGCCTGGGTTCGATTCCCAGCCAGGGAGCCACCCACCCTGCAAAAAATTATGATTCCAACAGCTCGTCACCTGCCTGGACCACTCTGCCCTTCATGTCTCAGGTCTCCCATCACCGCCTCCAAAGGCTCCACCTATGGGTCTCTGGACTCAGCCTTCCCAGAGCATGTGTCACACTGCAGTGCACGCCTTGTCCAGTCCATCTCTACATGGTCCCCTCTGGACCCAGGGCAGCAGCTGAGGTGCCCGGAGGGATAGTGCCGTGCCCTCATGGGGGCTGGCCCCTCACCACCTGCCTTGACACTACCACCTCTGAACAACCTGAGAGATTTTAAATAGCTTGCAGGGTGCTTTTCCAGGAACACACACACACACACACACACACACAAAGAAAATGACAAAAACACGGAAATTTTTTTAGTTTTGAAACTACAAGGATCCCATGAAAGTATCAGGCTCAGATGGTTTCACTAGTGAATTCTTTAAAAGTTTCAACCCAGAGATGATGGTGTTGCTGTGTAAAATGTTCCAGAACCCAGGGGAAGAAAAGGAACACATCCAGATTATTTCTGCTCAGCCAGCACAACACTGACTCCAAAACTGATTAAAATAGCACACGCGGTGGCACACGCCCCACATGTTGGAGACCAAGCCTGCTTGCGCAGATCCGTGCAAAACCTCATTGCCCTGCCTCAATGCTCAAACCCAAATAAATGCCAATGGGCTGATGATTTAGAGCATAAAAACAAAACCATAAAAGTCCTAGATGAAAACCTGGGTGAAATTCTTGTCTGTAATTTTGGACTAGAGAAGTCTCTTTATTTTATTTATTTATGTGGGTCGTTCCCTGGCTGGGAATCGAACCCAGGCCGCAGCGGTGAGAGCGCTGAAGCCTGGCCACTGCCCCACCAGGGAGCCCCTGAGACGTCTCTTACGTAGGAAAAGATCCCAGAAGAGAAAAGAATCAACCTGACAAGGCAAGGGTTCAAAAAAACCTGTTTCAAAGAACACACTATAAATAAAATTAAGCAGCAACGCCTGGGAAAAAGCCCGTGTACCACTACAACAAAGGTGTACAAAGAAGTCTTTAACAACAACAAAAAAATCAACAAAAGGATTAACAACCCAAATGGAAAAAATAATGAGCCAAACACAAGAATAAGCAGGAAACCTAGGGCCCTTGGCCTGTAAACACGGCAAAAGGTGTCCCCGTCAATGAAAGATTCACAAAGCGGAACGCAGATCTGAGCGCTGCCTACCCCTCAGCCTGAGGCAGGGGGCTCGGGACCGCACGCTATTTGCGCCAAAACCTGGTGGAACCACCGCAGAGGCCAACCCAGCGGCACAGATCAAAACTCTACATGCACACCCCCCGGTGCAGAAAGGCCCCTCGGAGAGGTCCATCCGCCAGTCACGTGCGCACAACGGTAAATAAGAGGGTGTCCTCGCAGCGTCATGGATCGCTGTGGGGATCCACCAGGACAGGAGGCAGGCCCGCAGGACGGAGCGTGCGCAGAGCAGAGACATCCACACGTCAGACGGGAGGAGCGTGAAGCCAGCCGCAGACGTCTGGGTCCCCTCGTGCTCCCAACGAGCCCCTGTGACATTCACACAGCCCTCTCCACATGTGCCCGGAAGGACCGTCCCCACGCGCAAAGCCCAGGACTCCGTGCACCCTGTCGTTCACATGGGCCGCCCTGGGCAAAGGGTGGGAGTGGGGACAGATGGGCCTCCTTCCAAATTTCTGAAGCGGCTTTTCAGAATTGAAGAGGAGAAGGTAACAGGGGAGTCGGGGAGTGGGTGCGGGGGACACACCCGCCGGTTGCACAGGGGCTGTTAGGGTTCATGCATGTGCTTGCGTCCCTAAGACCCCTGGTGCCGGGCCCGTGCTGGCAGTCTGCCTGTGCTACCACGTTCATTCTAACCACACTGCGCAGGACCAGTCACAGCCGCTGTGACCACCAGGAGACCGGAAAGCGCCCGTCAGCAGGCCCGTGCGGGGCAGGAAGTGCCTGGTGGAAACGGGCCAGTGGTCTGAGAGCCACGCTCTCGGCCATCCCCTTCACCCCCATGGACAAGTGGGCCGGGCCTCCCGGGGGCTCCCGGCTCTAACATTCTCCAAGTGGTAAGGTCATTTTGGAAGGAGGGACAGGGACTGTGTCATCACATCAGGGCCACTTCTGGTTCCAAGTTCTCCTGGTCTCACAATGGCACTGGACCAGACCAGGGATTTGTAAACAGGGTTCCCCCTAGAGTTCTGGGGTTCCACGGAGGTTGCCCAGTGGAAGCAGCGGGAAAGGGAAGGGGACTGTGTGTGGGAGCTCCGTGCCCGGTCCAGCAGAGCGTGTCCACTTCCATTTCCCTCCGCTGCTCAGAGAACAAATGCTCAGTCCTGGGCATGAGCTGCCTTTGCTCACCAGCCACAACCTGTTGCTCCGGGGGCTCCTGGGATTCCTGGGGGGGACACAGACAGCCCCAGGCCAGGGAAAGCCAAATTAGAGACGATACAGGACAGAAAATCGTGCCAGCAGTGTGAGCTACATGGCGCCCTGCAGGCCCACCGTCTGGACCCAGGATCTGGGCACAGCTGACCACACTGCAGGGCACCGGGCGGGGGTCTGAGTGTGCTCCTCCCCTGCTGAGTGCGCCCTCTGTCCACACTGCTCAGAGTGTGGCCGTCTGGCCCAGGCGCATCCTCCACAGTGACCCCATTGTGCAGGCCCTGGCTCCCAGCAGCTGTCCAGGGCCTGGGAGGCTGTGGGTGCAGACAGCCCTTCTGCTGGCAGCTGCTCCAGCTTCCTGGGATGACCCCTTGGGGGGCCGCGCCCAGTGCCATGTGTTGGGGTGGGGGGTGGGGCCCAGGTTCCGCCCCCGGGCTGGGTGGTCAGGGCCCCAGCGCCCACCTCGCAGGGGTGCGGAGCGGAGAGCTGCCTCCAGCGCCAGCAGCCTTGCGCAGCTGTGCCCGCCTCTCTGTGAGGCATTCCGCAGCTGCTGGCCGGAGCTGCATTCCCAGATCCCCACTCCCTCCTCGCCCTGGGCTCAGCTCCGCAGGCAGCTGCTGGGCGGGATGGCCGGTGGGAGGTGGGTCCTTTTCCCTGGGCCCTGGAGCCGAGCCGAGCTGCCTCCCTGCCCCCTACTTTGCCTCACCTTGAAGACACCTGGGCCTGGCCATGCCTCCAGCAGGGCCCTCCTGTCCCCGGCATAAATGTGGGCCTTCCTGCCTCCTCTGGGGCTGTGCATGGGCCTCAGGAGCAGCTCAGATCTTGGTCGCCACTGTGGGGTGGGCATCAGGAGAGCGCGGGCCATCTTGGGCCAGTAGGCCCAACCCCTCCCTCATTTGACACATAGAGAAACTGAGGCAGGGGGGCAAAGTGAAATCCTGTTGGGTAGAGCCAGGACACACCCAAGCTCTCAGCTGGGTGCTTGTCAGGACCACCCCAATTGCCAGGGTCACCCTGGCCCCCCAGGATGGCCTCCCATGAGCATCCAGAAGCAGCCAAGAACCTGACCCACGAGGGAGCAACCAGCGCCCGCCTTATAAGGCAGCCTGAGCTGCGGAGCCCAAAGAAGGGGGCAGGGCTCCCAGGGTGGGGCAGAGCCAGCAGCCCGCCCCACCCAGAGCCACCCATGCAGAGGCAGGGGGAGAGCAAGGACCCAAGAGAGGAGGCAGGGCCATTCCCACCACAAGGCCAGACAGAGAGAGGAGCAGGGGTGACCCAAGGGACACCAAGGAGGGCGCCAGGTCCAGGGATAGGCAACGGGCTCGAAAACCAAGAACCCAAGGTGCCACAGGGCTGCGGGTCGGATCTGTGGGTTCTTAGCTGAGCAGGGAAGTCACTGCTTGGGCCCGGAAGGGGCCCCTGGGGTCCCTGCATGTGCTTGCAAGAGTCACAGAAAAGCCATCTCTTCTCACTCCGCCAACATTATTTTATTGAGCACCTACTGTGTCCAAGTCACTTCCTTGGTATCTGACGAAATTCTCAAAAAAAAACACAACAACACAAAGACAACAGCCCTACCCTCAAGTAACCTAGAATCCAGTGGGAGCCACGGAGGGAGTCCCGAGGGACGTGAAGCACACGTTCCGAGTGGAGCCTCTCTGGACTGCAGGTGAAATGCAGCTCTTCTATTTCCTGTACTTCCTGAATCTTAAAGGAAAAGGTCCTGTGAGAAATGATTTCCAAGCCAAAAACTCTAGCAGAGGAAAGAAGGTTCATACAGGAGTAATTGCCACTCTCAGCCAAAACATGAGGTGTGACACCTGAGAGGCAAAAAGGCACGGGATTTGGGGGGGAGTGAGCCCCCTTCCAGCAGGCGGGAGGCCTTCGTGGAGGACGGGCCACTGAGCTGGGCTCTGCAGGCTGCCTGGGAGCTCGGGGATGTCCAGAGGAGCAAGGTCGGAGGTCAGAAGTCAGAGCAGAAGCGCTATGAGGGGAGGTGGCTTGTGGGAGACCATGGAAGGGCAGGAGGCGATGGGGAGCAGGGAGACGGCGCCGGACAGGAGGGTAAACGGATGTGCAGGCCCCAGGGTGTCACTAGAGGATTTCATCAGGGCCGTGTTTAGGGGGTCAATCTGGGAGCAACTCAGTTCCCCAGGGTAACAGGAGACCCTGCCTGCACCTGAAGCCAGTCTGGAAGGCTTCCTGGAGGCAGAGGACACAGAGTTCCCTCCCTCCCTCCCTGTCCGGCTGGCCCTCAGGTGCAAGGGGCAGTGTGCCCACAGAGGGCAGTCAGAACAGGGCCTGTGGGGTGGGAAGGGGGGCTTCCTGGAGCCCCCCACCCGGCCCCCATGCAAGGGCGGAAGGGGATGGGAGTGCCAGGTCTACAGGAGAGATGGGCAGGAAGCAGGGCCCAGGGAGAACAGGGTCTGTGACTGGACGGACCGTGACCGGAGGCGGGGGAGACAGGAAGGAGCAGATGCAGCAGGGTCTGGGTGGGAGCTCAGACCCGGGCCTCCAGAGCCCGCTGCAACAGATGCCGGGAACGCCCCGTCACCGGGAAGGCCCTGCCCTCTGTCCAGTCCTACCCAGGACCTTGGGCCTGGACATCTGAGGCCAAGCAGGTCAAGGCCACGTCCCCCAGCCCAGAGCGGGCCTCACCGCCCCTTCCCCACTCACTCCTGGCCCCACGTTACTTCCAGGCTGAGGGCGGACTCCCTCCAGGGAACTCTCCCAAACTGAGTCGTCCAAGCCCCCTCCCTGCACAGAGCATCCTTCCTCTGGGCAGCGTCTGTCCAACCCCCACCCCCACGCCCGCCCAGTCCCACCGCGTCTGTCCAGGCTCTCAGTCCCGGAGCACCGCTGTCAGAGCCCCTCCCCACCCACCGGCAAGACGTGGGGGTTGGGGCAGGGCCATACGGTGTGTCCACATGTGTGTACACACGACGGGAGCGTACCCCGACCCCCAGCTCGGGCTCCAGGGACACGAGGACTGTCGCACTGGCCCAGGACCCCTCCGGGTGGAGCAGGGCTGCCCTCCGCCCAGGCCGCCCCTGGATGGGCAGCGGGGTCTGGGACGCTCACGGCTTGGCTCTCATGCCAGCTCGGACGTTTAAACGCTTTTCCGAGGAGAAAATCCGGCGGCTCCCTCCAGTCCCAGGCTCCCCGCCGCCTCTGCACAGCGGGCTCACTGGGAACGCTCTTCTCTCCCGTCCCTTGTCTGGTCAAACCCTACGGGCAGCAAACCTTAGCGGGAGGGGCCTCGGTGCCCGCACTGCTGCTGGGCCATCGCCACGGCCCTGCTCTGGAGCCAGAGCCGGCCTGACCGTTCCTGCACACCCCCGAGGCTGTGCCCCTCCTGCCCGATGACCCAGGGCGGTGCCACCCTGAGCGGACATCCCCCGGCCTGCCCCCGAGAGCCGGGACCTCTCCTGCCTCGTGCATCCAGCACCAGCTGTCATCAAGATCCGGGCGGGCCGGTGACGACCGTCTCCCCAACCACATCCTGTTTGACTCGGCTGAGCGTGAACACCTCACCCCGAGGAGGGGGACGAATCCGGTGCCAAAGGCCCTGGATCAGCAGACGACCGTGAGGAAACAGCCTCCCGGCCACTCCCCAAACACTGGCAGTGCCTCTGTCCTGGCAGGGCTACACGACCACGCCGAGGAGGGCGGGAGTGGTTCTCTGCACAGTCAAGTTCAGGGAGACGAGCCAGAAAAGACTCACACAGTCCCGGGACTGCTGGAAGGGGCCTCCAAGAAAGGGGCCTCTAGCCCCCTGCCACCCCCGACCTGCTCAATCACGGGTCCCCTGGGACAGAACACAGCAGCTCCTCCAGCACCCTCGCTCCGTCGCAAGCCAAGTGCCCCTCTGTGCCCAAGTCCATTGACCACTGGGAAACCCTCGTTCAACAAGGAAATCCAAAAGGAACGGAGAGCAGGGACCTGAAGAGATGCGCACGGGTCTCCATGCTCACAGCAGCGGAGGGAGAGACCCCCGCGTGACCGTCAGCCGGTGGACAGGTGAGCCAGCGTGGTCCCTCCAGACAGGGGGATACTACTCAGCCGTAAAAGAGGGTTTGTGGCACACGCTACAGCATGGACGGGCCCCGAGGACCTACGCTGAGGGAAGTTCGCCCGTCACAGAAGGACACATTGTGTGTGACTCCACTCACGGTCAGATCCACACAGAGACGCAAAGTAGGCGGGTGGGCACCAGGGCCGGGCGAGGTGGGTGGGGGGTGGGCTCCGCCTCCCTCATCAGCTCCCGCCTGAGCACAGGTCCAGGTCCACCCCCACACGAAGCTGTGGGCAGGTATCATGGGGTTCCTTGTCCTGGGGACCCCTTCCCAGCGGCCCTGAGAATCTTAGGGTGCAGACACGAGGCATCTCTGTTTTCTTTGCCTCTGCTCACAGTCCGGCCTCCTGGGGGAGGAGGAGGTGGGAGACCCTCCAGTGCGGGGACCCATCCTCCAACGCGAGGCCCAGGCCTCCGCCCAGCGACCACCAGGGTGTGACAGCCCATCCTGGGCGCACGCAGCGGGGCTTCCTCGGCCCAGCCCACGCGGACCAATAAAGGGGCCCCTCGAAACCCAGAGGTCCTTCCCAGAGTCTGACTCAAATTCAACATGCCGCATCTTGGTCCATCCCCCGTGGACAGAAAGAGCCACCCGTCCCCGCCCCGAGCCTTCGGACACTCACCCCCATGTTCCCACCATGAAGGCATGTGCTTCCCACCCCCAATTCAGCCATAACCCCGTGCCGAAGCCAGCTCCCGCTGCATCACCGCACCCCGGCCTTCGCCACTCACCCTCCTGGCTCCTGGGCGGGGCTTCGGCCGAGGGGGGCTGGGGCTTGGGCTCCAGCCTGCTGTGCAGCTGCAACATGGGGGTGGGTTCTGAATTCTCCAGGGTCTGGGCTGGGCTGGGGGCAGCGGGTGCCTCGGCTGGCTTGGGCACCTGGATCTCAACCCTCTTGGGGACGGCGTCAGCGGTGGGGGCAGCGGGCACCTCGGGGACCTTGGAGGCGGGGGTCTCCATCCTCCGGTGGGCCGGCTCCGGGGGCTTGACTAGGGTGATCTCCGTCCTCCGAGGGCTGGGCTCCGGCGTCTTGTGGCCCAGCGCCTCGGCCCGCTTCAGCCCAAAGCGCGAGGGCCCGGGGGCGCCAGTGTTCTCCACCTGCTTGGACGAGATGTCGATGGACAGCTCGGTGCGACGGGACACGGGCTCGCCCTTGGGCCCCGATAGCTCCACCCTCCGCAAGGGCGGCTTGGGGGAGCGCTGGCTTAGGGAGTCCGCATGGCGGGCGGTGGGCTCTGAGTTCTTCGCGCCCAGGTCCTGGAACTTCTGGGTGGAGCTGGCCACGGTGGCCCGGAGCAGCGGAGTCTGGACCCTCCGGGGCGGGGTGGAGTTGGGTGTCTCGACCTCCTCGACCTCAAAAGATCTTTTCAAGGCTGAAAGACACGGAGAGGAGGACACGATGAGCGGATGGTGTGGGGACACCCTGCTCCCGTGGCAGAGACACGGCCGGGAGGGCACCCTTCACCGCTCAGAGAGAAAAGGGGGCAGCCCCACTCTCCTGGGGGGGGGGGGTGTCTCAGAGGGACCACCCACCACACGTGCCGGGAGAGACAGAGAACACGCCGGGGCCTGGAGCTCACTGGCCTCGCTGTCCCTCCATGGCCTCGCTGTCCCACCACGGCCACGGAGCAGCCCCGCCAGGGCCCCTTCCTATGGGCTGGGCCTGGCTCCAGGGGTGCCTTTGACGTCTTTCGCATCGTGGCCTTCCTGGGTGCCACCCTCATTCCGCCCAATGCAGACACCATCAGCAAACACTCCGGTGGGGGGACACGTCCCCACTGCGAATAGTCACGACCATTAATCCATCAGAATGACACCGTCGTATCCGTAGTAACGTGAACATGTGACACCAGAGAACATCAGATACAGGCAAGGACGGTGTTTACCATGCACAATCACCCAGACCCCTCGCCCTAACACTGTGGCGTAACTCATGCTACGTATCACCCTTTGGGCAGATGGGGAAACTGAGGCCCAGGTGCCCAGGCAACGCGCCCAGCAGCAGGGGGAACGAGCCGCAGAGCCAGTAGACGCGTCCGTCTGACCCCATGGCCTCAGGTTCTGCTCATGTGGCTGTCCACGTTCCGGTGGACAAATGGAGAGCCCTGGCGTGGTCCACGCCCGCCGACCTCCCCACCTCTCCCCCTTGGCCTCCATCAGCCTCCAACCTGCACACGGGCCCCCGCCAGACCTGGCCATGTGACCCCCCACCCCGCAGCCCAGCGCTTCCGCCCGCCATGGCCACGGGGCTCCGCTCCCTCCGAGGCGGCGGGGACAGGGCCTGGGAAGCCGCCAGCCCCGCCGTCCCTGCGGCCGCCCTCCAAACGAGAACCAGCTGCTCCCAGTTACGAAGCCCAGAGCAGGAAGGGGCCCACGTGGCAGGAACATTCACCAGCCAGGCCCAGTGTCACCCCACCCCCTTCTCCGCCTCGCCTCACCAGCCCCGGAGCCCAGGACTTCAGGGGACCCCAGCATCTCCACCCCCCAGCCCCCCAACAGCATCTCCCCTCCCTCCCATCTTCTTTCCTCCGAATTCCGACACCTCTCTCACCCCTTCCCATGGACAGCACTCCCTTCAGACGGCCAGGGCCTGGGGGAGCGTGTGCTCTTAAGGCTGGGAGTGGGAGGAAGCCTGGGGGAACCCCGTCCCGGATACCCACCACCTGAACTACGTGGCACTCCTGTGGGGCCCTCTCCAAGCCCCAGGCACACCTCCCTGTAGGTGGTCAAAAGACACAAAACCTTGGGGTGCAGAGCTCAGCAGGGCCTGGAAATGTCCTCAGAGCTGGGAGCTGCCTGGATCTGGGGTGCTGGCACGTCATCGTGTACCCCGTCTCAGGGACACGCCTGCTGCTCAGCTCTGTTACTGCTGCACAGGCCTGTGGGCCCACAGTGGCCAGAGCTCCAGGCCTCACAAGAACCTGGAATCCTGGGTCACTTCCCATGCTGTCCCCCAGGTTTTAGATGTGGCACAGACAAAGCAAAGCGACACTTTAAAAACAGCGCGTCAGGCTGCGCTCGGCCTGTGGGCCCCCCCACGCCCTCTGGGTCCCGCGCTGGGACCCCAACCTGATGCAGCTGCGCCCCCCACCCCACAGGCAGCTGTCCTCCAAGATGAGCACAGAAGGTGGACCGCCTGGATGCCCAGAGAAGAAGTCAGGCCCTGTCAAACTGGCCAGAAAGTGACCACCAGATGGGTCCACATGGTTCCCAGGTCCCACCCTGCCTCGAAAGCCCTGTCCAAACTGTCCCCAAATGGTGGGGCCTCTCTGTCGGTGGGCGCCCCACCCACCTCGGCACAGGCATTTTCAGGTGTCCTTGGGGAGCCCAGCAGAACAGGAAGTAGGTGGGGGACCAGCCTTGCCAGGTTTGCCCCGGGGAAATAAGACCCCCGACTCACAAGGTAAGACCTGGCACCGGAGCCAAGCCCTCCCTGACCCGGCATCTCAGCCCAGCAGCGGGGCTGAGCCGGACACGGTCCCTGCTAAGGGACGAGGCATCGTCCTGGGGACACCGCCCTGGCCGCTGGGCGGCGCCGCAGCTTGCCCCTCACCACTTTGGACACCCCATAAGGGCACACGTTACTTCCTGGCCCTCTGTCACCTAGCATCTATCTAGGCTAGTTCGGTCCAGCATCGTCCATGCCGGTCAGTCCCATGCCCCAAGAGACAGGGCAGTTCCCACCATCAGTGCGGTGACAGCTCAGCAAATGTCAGGGTTGCATGATGGTTTTTGCCACCCCCACCCTCAAACAAGCACGCCTCCTCCTCTGAGTCCCCCCAAACCCAGGTTCACTCTGGCTCTACATCCCAGCCCCCCCCAACCAACGTGCAACGGATGGACCAACGAAGCGACTTCAGAACGGCAGTGTCCAGGGGCCCAGAGGAGGAAAAACGGCCCCCTCTTCCCTTCCCTGGACACACTTGCAACCTCAGCTGGTGGGGGACGTCGTCAGGGAAGTCACACTGCTCAAGACGGACATCAGAAGGAACCTTCAGTGATGCAACAGATCGTTTTTAAGGCAGCTGCAAGGGACGCCCAGCTGGGACATATCCGGAGCTTGGCTGTCACAGAGCTGGCAGGACGGGGTCCTCCGGCATCGCCTTCTGCACCGGAGTCGTCAAAACACACGGGGTCCTGCGTATACACGCACACCCACCCTCCTTGGGAACGCTCCCCAGGCCCTCCACGGAGAACGGGGCAGTGGACTCGCTTTGCCTGACCCCCATCCCCACCCCCCTTGGAGGTGTCCACATGCAGCCATGGAAGCCACGAAGGGTGCTTATGAGCCTGTGGTTTTGCAGAAACCCTTGTGTGACATGGGACCTGATGACTGACTGGGGAGCAGACAGGCTGCCCCCCCCACTTTTGTCTGAAGGATGTCAATGCAGCTGGAGGGTATGCAAGAGATCCTGGATGGACAAACTGGGCTCCCACAGGGCACCACACAAATCATGGGCCCCATGGTCCTGGCAGGGACCCCCACTGCCACTTGCAGGGAGAAATACTGCCACTCCCACAGTGGGGTAGTACCCACATGTGCTTATGCTGCTTCCAAAACAAGAGTGTCCCCCCGCAAAGCCAGGTGCAAACCTCACCTGCTCCCCGAATTCTGTCCCAATACCAGAAGCCCGTTTGTGCCCTTTGGGCCGCGCCTGGGAACCCGCCCCAAGGAGCTAATCAGAGGAGCAGAACGATTTATCGTATGAGGACGTTTGCATCAGCGTTATAACAAAATGCTGGAAACGACTCGGGTTTCCGTGGATTTTCCAAACCATATGCCGGAGTCCTAAGACCTAAGTCGTCGTCGAGATCAGATTTGAAGATGAGAAATGCTGAGAACACGAAGGAAAAAGAGCAGAACACAAGACGTGCGTATGCAACGATTCCACGCACGCACGCACTCACGCACACACACACGCGCGCGCGCACGCACACACACGCACACATATACGCGCACACACACGTGCACACACACGCACACACGTGCACTGCGCACGCATGCGTGCAGAAAACTGCCGTCTCTGGATGGAATTACGGTGGGCGGCTGTCTCCTGCCTTTTCCCCACTTGCTATACCGAATGTGGGTCACAGTATTTTCTGGGGAGAAAAGCATCCACACAGTGCCTAACAGACACACCTGGCTGAGCAGCGGGGGTGGGGCCGTGGATACCTGCGCGGGCCGGCCCGGGCCTCCCCAGAGCCCAGCCCCTCCAGTCCACCACACACCTACAGCCCCAGCTGCAAGCCCCGCCCCCGCCGCCCCGCCCACACGAGGATTGCGGCGGGAACAGCCCGGATCTGGGGCTGTTTAAGAAGGAATGTGCCGGCGCACAAGGGGCCATTGTGGAGGCCCCTGCTCCGACCGCAGGCTGCCAGCAGGCCTCGCCCCACTCCCAACACGCTTCCTGGTGCACGCAGGGGGCCTGGGACCCATGTCATGCTCGGCAAGGCTAGAGACAAGGTCGGAGCAGACCCAAGCGTGGCCCCCATGGGAGAGCGCAACGGGGCTGCTGCACAGCATGGCTCGGGACCCCCAGAAAAGCAGGCTTTGTCCCTGAAAAAACAGTGGCCACTCAGCAGCCAGGGTCAGGCACCCAGGGGACTCAGAGAGATGGTGCCAGGCTCTCTGCCCTGAATGCTCCACCCCACAGGTGACTGCAGGTTATTGGGGTGAGCCAGGAGCACATGCGGACACCGGAGTCAGCAGGACACAGCCCTCACCCCCCATGCTCGCCCTCCCGTGAGTGTGAGTCTCGGCGCCGACCCTGGCTCTGTGGGGGGGGGGGGGGGGGGGGGGGGGGGGGGGGGCGGCAGGGCCTGGGGGGCGGCAGTCTGGCCATGGGGCACGGAGGACAGTAGGGGAAGGCGGTGCCCGTGCGGTTGTCAGTGTGGTTACCGTCCGTGCACGTGCACCCGTGGGTGTGTGGTCACTCCTGCAAAAGTGGCCGGGGCTGCAGGTGCCTTGCCCGCGTCCACCATGCCCACGGCCAGTAACTGCCCCTCCACAGGAGGAACTCTCCTGGCGGCCAGCTGGTGCCCCAGCAGGGATGACAGAAGGGGTAACACTGCTCCCCACACCAGCAGTTCTCAGGCAGCAGCTGGAGGGTCCACACACCAACCCCCACCCCGGGTGCAGAGCCCCCCGGGCGCCCCCAGTGGGGTAATGCACCTACAGGGCGCCTCCCCTCCCTGTGTCGTGCCCACTCAGGGGCCACCAGGATCACCCGGCACTTGAATCCTTGTCTCAGGAGCTGCCTTCAGGGGCTCAGTGGAGGAAGGGGAGGCTAAGGGGGGCAGGCGGAGGCAGGCCAGCTCGGAACAGAGGGGAGTGTGGGGGAGGGGTGTCCTCAGGAAGCAGAACAGTCCAGAAGGAAGTCGGAAAACCACGTGGTCGGCATCAGGCAGCTGGGCCTGTGCTCCCCACTGAGCTGTCGGTCTGTTTATCAACAAAGGGCGAAGGCCGAACGAAGGAAGAGAGGCTGGGGCGTGCTGGTACTCTCTGCCCCGCAAGGCCAGGCCTGGCTGGGCTGCGGGGCCGGACGCAGTCTCAGAACCGTGTCCAGTGCCAGCCCCACGAAGCCCCAGGCGCCAGGTCTGCGTTCGAGACCAGGGTAGTGGCCCAGTGCTGCTGGCTGCCCGGAGCTGGTCTGCCCCGTGTGGCCAGCTGAAGGTGGCCTGGGCCTTCCGACCAGATGCAGGGGCAGTCTTACCAAGGGATCAGCCCATGCCCCTCGGAAGAAGGGGGATCAGCCGACCCACTTCCACTTAGCCCTGGGAGGGTGTGCAGGGGCCCAACAGTGTCCCTGAGACTCACCAGGGATCTCTATGCCCAGGAGAGGCCACGTACACACACACACGTTTATTTGATGACCATCAGGAGCAGCTTTCCCTGGGCCTGGGAGATGCAGGCCCTGCGAGGGTCCCTCCTGCTCATCACAGTCCCCACCTGGGAGACCCGGTCCTGGCCTGCAGGCTCTGGTATGGCCATGTGAGAAGGACATGCCTGCAGGATGAGTTTCCCAGTCGGGGCTAAGGGAAACAAGTCCCCAGGCTGCAGAAGTCGCAGTGCCACTGTGGTGGGGGGACCCTCCATGTGGCCTACGGGACACAGCAGCCCATCCCTGCCAGTGACATTTTCAGGCACAAACGGGAAGCAAAGGCTCAAGGAAGTGGAGTGCCGGTGCTCCCCGGCCCCTCGACGCAGGACAAGACCTCCGGCTGCGGGCAGGGAGCCCAGGACTGTGGGCAACAGCTGGCCCTTGGGATCCCAGACCCCCTCTCATTCCCCAAGTTTATGTTGTTACTATTTTCTCCCTGGAAAAAGCTCACTAGCAACCTGGGAGGTGAGGCCACGGGCAGAACCAGCCCCAGCTCCCACTCTGCCATCTGCAGTCACACTTGTCACACAGTCTGGTCCACCCAGCACGGGACGGAGGGCCACCCAACTGTGTCACAGGCTTCCAGATTCCGCTCTGCTGTTGGCTAGATGGCAGTCGAACAGTGCACCTCAAAATGCCATGTGTGAGTCTGAACGCCCAGAACCTGTGGAAGTGACCTTACTTGGAAAAGGGGTCTTTGCAAGTACAGATCCCAAGAAGAGACGGTCCTGAGTTAGCGTGGGCTCCAAGTCCAATGACGGGTGCCCTCATGAGAGACAGAGGCGGGAAGGCACAAGGGGCGAGGTCCCGTGAAGACAGAGGCGGGAGCGATGTGTCCGACCGCCGAGGACCGCCGAGGACCCCCGGCCGAATGCATTCCCCCTCAGAGGCTCCGGAAGGAACCGGCCCTGCCCACAGCTGGACTTCGGACTCCTGGCCTCTGGAACTGTGAGCGACTAAGCGTCTGTGTTTTAAGCCCCCCGCCCCCACCCTGCGCCCCACTAGGGGCGCGTCCTTACAGCAGCGCTAGGAAATTCACACACCAACAGGATACAAACAAGAGGGTGAGCCCTGAGACCGCTGAGGCTGAGGCCACGTCCCGCTGTGACTCACCAGCTCCGAGAAGGGGACACGGCTGTCCTGGAATTGGCCTGTCCCCTGTCCTCCCGGGTCAGCCTTCCAGCCCACCCCGGCCTTTCCCAGCTGGCGAATGCCTTGCCTCAGCGGCCCCTTCCCATTGCTTCATCCCCCACTACGTGTGTCTGGGGCAAGGGGCCCACGTGTCCAGCCCACCTGGGACCTCCCGGCTCACACCTGCTGTCCCACTGTCCTTATCCAGGGCACCCTCTTCCTTCCCAAGGGTGTCCCAAATAGAGCGATGAGTTCTCTGGACCCCCTACCTAGGGAAGGTTCATTACTGGAGCCCGCCCCTCCCCCACAAGAGAAGGGTCTTGGGGTGAGGGTTCCAGGGACGGGGGAGCTTCCCCAGAGCCGGGTCTCCGACAGCAGCATCATGGGACACTGGTGACTTCTGCTTCAGCCTCCAGACGGGCCTCCATGACACCACCTCCCTGGGTCAGGGGCCTTTGTAGCGGGAACCCCAGATGGCAGCCTCACCAGGTGACGGCCTCCCCATGCTGGCTCCCGCCACCGGCCCCGAGCCACCTCAGATGGCGCCCTAAGAGGCTGCACTTCCTCGTCATTGACGGTAAAGGACAGGAGCACATTTAGGGCCATCTGTCACAAATGGCCTGGTCCTGCAGTCCCCGCCCCCGGCCCGTGACACCAACTGTTGGCTCCCTCCACAGAGAATTGTCAGGACTGGGGCAGGGCAAGCTCGGAGCCCCAGGCTAGGTGGGGGAAGGGCTTCCTGAGTCAGAGTGACACCCGCCCAGGGGAGAAGCCTCCGCAGGTCAAAGGTCTCCTGATAAATGGCAGCTGAGGATGGCAGGAGGCTGCCCCGGGGAGGTGACTGACTTCAAAACCCAAGATCACAGGCCCAGCTCCAAAGGGCCACGAAGGTTACAAAGCCCCCCTGCCCCCACAGAGGGCCCCGCCGGCCTCTCCACTCATCCCCTGCCCAGGCATCCCACTGCACCCCCAAACACACCTCTGCCCAAGTCAGCAGGGCCTGTGAGCCCTACGCCCAGTGAGCGCTACTCCTTGAGAGCCCTGCACCCCCCATCCCCAGGGCCATGGAGCAGGGACCATGCAAAGACTCTGTGACTAGCCTTTCTGGCCCCTGAGCTCAGTGCAGACCAGGCCTGGGAAGCCCCCAGGACACACCGGCCAGCCCTGTGACCAGCGTGGATGTCCAGCTTCCTGGTGGAGCTGCTCTTCCCTTCGCTGTTCTGTTCTCAGCCCGGAGACATGGGTGGTGGTCACTCACTAACCACTGGGGGGAAATGGTGAAAGCACTTAAAATATGCAAACAAACAAACAAACAAAAAACATACCCTGCCTTACTCCAGGGGCCACTGGGCCCAGGTGGACCTCCGTGATCCCCACCCCTGCGAGGGAGGAGGGACAGATGGAGCTACCTGTGGTGTGGCCCGGGGGCAGGCAGCAAGTGAGCACTGCCCAGGCCAGTATGACCTTTGGTCTAATTATAGGGGACAGTGACCTCAGGGAGCAGGGTTCAGGCCCTGGTCAGTGCAGCACCCAGGAATCCAGCTGTGTCCCAGGCCTCCCAAGGGGGAGGAAGAAGTGGGCAGGTCACAATGGCAGGACCCAAAACTGGCCAAGCTGGGCTGGATGAGAGGGTGGAGCCTCGACCACCACAAAGGCCTGCGTGCACCAAGACTTCCGGGTTTGAGTTCTGTTGACCTGACGGTAGAGGGGACCTGGGTCCTTGTCCTCAAGGACACGGGGGTTTGGCAAAGCAGCAGGGGACACAGAAAACTGAAAGAGGGAGCTGGGTTTGTGGTGTGGGAGAGGCTGGACGCTGAAAAGACTCCGGAAGGGGTCCAGAGAGCAGTAACACCTCCACCAGAGGGCTGCCCAGCCGGGGGCAGGGGCTGCTCCTGCACCGGGCCTTCCTGGGTTCTCTGTCCCCAGGGACAGAAACCTCTTGGCCAACGCCACACACACCCAGCGGGAGCTTGAAAATACCCTGGAAACCTAAATAGAGGCAGGCATGGCCCTGTGGCCGCCCTGCTCAGAGCTACACACAGTCTGGGGTCTCCACACTCCCAGAGGGCTGCTGGGGCGGGGCACAGATCTGTCACAAGTGCCTTCTCGGTCCCACCTCCCACCAGAGCGAGCAGGGCAGATGACCCCTCTGGCCTCAGCTTCCTGCTGAAGGAAGGGCTGGACTGAAAGGTCCCTTCGAGCTCGGACACCGTATGGGCCCATGAGGGCCACTGTGAGATCTGCCAGCAGCTCTGCAGCACCCTGGTGTCTCCTGAACCGACCAGGCCCAGCAATTCCAACACTCAGCAGGGCCGGAGGGGCCTGGCTAGGGGCGGACAGGGCCGGCCCACCTCCCACCGTGAGCAGGGGTCAAGGACCTCAGCTCTGGCCACATTCCTCTGCGGCCAAAAATGCGGCTGCTGTATGCCGGTGGTGCCTGCAGAGACGGCTCCGGGGGACCCGCACCTTGGGTCGGAGCCACAGCCCGGATCTGGGAGCCCTGGCCCTGCTACCATTGGTCAGGGGACTTGCCACTTTCCAGGTCTCTCAAGCCAGGGTGGGAGATCAGGTTGGGTAAAGTTGCTTTTCTCTTTGAAAATGAACTTTTAAAAATAACGTTTGCTCTTTTCCCGACAGTAAAAAAACAAATTTACGTGCAATGCCGAAAATTGCAAACCACAGAGGAAAGTAAGGGAGAAAAATACCTCTAGACCCTGGACCCGGACCCGCGTCAGCAGTCGGGCAGATGGCCTTCCGATCCTTACACGGGGTGTCCGCGCCCCCAGTTTTAACAGTGGGCCTCGGCAGTGACCTCTCCCCGTGCAGGGCTGGCAGCTCAAACCTCTATGCATCCTTGCACTCGCCCTCTAAATTCCTCACAGTTCTCAAGTTCTGCTTCCAGATCATTCTCAGCTCTGACTGTTGAGCAGAGCCACTTCTGGAGCTTATTAACAGAGCAGACTGCTGGCCCCCGCCTGTTGGGCTGGGAGGGCGGAGGAGGACCTCGGCCCTGCCTGGGCTCACGAGCGTTCTCCCCTCCCAGGACTCCTCCAGGAAGAAACCCCTGAGCGCCCCCCTCCCGGGGGTCACCAGCCCCACTCGCCTTCAGCTTCCAGAGACTCACCCAAGGTCGCTGTCAGCCACCATTGCTCAGCTCCCGGACACCCAAAGGACACACTGGACACTGCGGGAGGGGGACGGCCATGTGATGAGGAGGCATGTCAGCCACAAGGCCCCCAAACGTGTCCAAGGCCCACACTGTGCTCCCCTTAGACAGAGAAGGGTCCACGCAGCCCAGGGCGGTTTAACCCAGGCACGTCTCACCTGCAGCCCCGGGCAGCTGACTGCAGCCCAACACAAATTCTTAAAGCATTAGGAGACTATTTTTTTAAGCTCATCAGCTATCGTGAGTGTCGAGAGTATTGTATGTGTGGCCCAAGACAATTCTTCCAGTGAAGCCCAAAGGCTGGACACTGCCGGAACCCACTGGCCACAAGACACACAGGCCGCAGGGTGCAGTGCCGGACCTGCGCAGGGAGCCCAGCCAGCCTCCTGCCTCAGGTGGGGGTCACATTCCTCCCTGAAGATGGTCCCCCTCCTGAGGGCAGCCGCCAGGCTTGTTCCTGCTTGTCCCTGCTACAGACTGAAGGCGTGGGTTCCCCGTACTCCTAACCTCCAGGGTGAGGGTCCTAGGAGGCAGGGCCTTTGAAGGTGCTGAGGACATGAGGGTGGAGCCCTCACGTGTGGCATGAGTCCCTTTACACGAGAGACCCCTCCTGCCCTGTGAGGACAGAGCGGGAGGACACCTCAGAAGACACCAAACCTGCGGGACCTTCATCTGGGACCTTCAGTCTCCGGAACTATGAGAAACGTCTCCTGCCTAAGCTCAAGGTCCATATTTTCTCATACCTGCCCGAACGAACACCTTAGGACAGTCCCCTCTCCACTGGGGCACTGGGCACCGACGAGCATCTCCTATTACTGTTTGAGGCTTTGAACTTTTACCAATCGATGCTTACTGGGTGCCTGTCCCATGCCAGGTGCTATCCTGAGGGCTTTCGTTATGTGGGCTCAGTCAATTCTCATGACCACCCAAAGACAGTGACTGTACTTTTGTCCCCGTTTTACAGATGGGAAACTGAGGCACAGAGGCTCACAACCCATTGCGTGGGCAAGGGTGGGGCCGGCGTGAGCCGACGTGCTAACCCGTCAGCCCACTCTGCCTCCCACTCCACCCGGCCCCTGAACGCTAGGCTCTAAAAGCGCCGTGTCCCCACGACCCAGCATTGTGCTAAGTCCAGTCCACACACAGCTGCCCCCACGTCCCTGGCCACCCTTTGAAGTGGTCACCACGCTGGAGAGCAGCGAGACTGGGACTGGAGCAGAGTTGGCCCCCACCAGACCCCAGGTTCCGGGTGCCCAGCTACCACGGACAAGCACACAGATCTCCATCAGAGCCCAGCAGGGTCAGCCCATGTGAGAGGGCACCAAGGAGGGCCAGGGGGCAGGTGCCAGCAGCAGGGAGCGATGGATGGATGCAGGCATGGGGTCAGGAGGGCCTCTTGTGACCTGCGTGAGCCTCAGCAGCCTGTCCACCTTGCTGGACTCCGGAGGACTAAGTGCCCAGCCCAGTGCCCGGCACACAGTAGGTGCTCAATAAAGGAGGTGGTTCTGAGAAATAACAAGACCCGGCTCGGTCAGAGGAAGTGCCTGCAAGCCAAGTGGGAACAGCTGGAAGGGCCTGGACTTGGGTCAGAGAAAAAGAATGTGGGAGGGAAGGGAGGAGGGGGGCCAGGGCCTGACAGCTGGCCCCAGGGCAGCTGTTTGCAGGAGCTGGGCTTCATCATTTAAATATTAGGGGAGATGTAAATATCTGAGTGCCCCCTACCACCCTCAATGTGGCCTCAGCCAGAGCAGGGGAGGATTTGCTCCTTCACCAGGGTCCCCATCCCCCCTCCATCTGTCTGTCCCAAGACTCAGTGCTCTGGGGAGGCAGGGGGCGGGGGCGGGGGAGACACAATTCTCCCTCTGCCTCTTGCTGTGTGTACCCACAAAGGTGCTAATGAACACTCGCCTTCCCCATCTCACCCCCAAGGGGCCCGTGCCAGCCAAGCGTTGTTTGTCTGTTTGTTTTGTAGTTTAGTAAAACCGCAGGGCAGCCTCTTCTGAGGTCTGCTGTGGGAGGCCGGGGCTAAAGCAGGCCACTCCTCGCCTGCCCCACCCTCGCTAAGCTAACACTCGGGCGCCTGCCACCCCCCACCCCCCGGGTTATTCACCACCCAAGTCCTCCCCGCTCTCCCAGCCTCCCGGCCAGGAGCAACGAGGGGGCCTGGACCCTCTTCCCACCCCCACCTGTACGTGCATGTACAGGCCTCCCCCCAACCTCCCACCTCAGTGCCCAGGGTACCTGTGCCAGGTGCGGGCACAACAGGTCTCCCAAACTACAAGTTGGTGGACACTGCAGGAGAAGCCAGCCTGCATCATCCGCCTGCAGACCTCGCCTGGGAAACTCCCGCCGGGGATGCTGGTTAGGGGCCCCTTCCGCCAGGAAGCCCTCCTCAACTCACCCCTCACCCGGGCTCACGCCCGGACCCCCAGAACCTAACACAGAGCTGGCCCTCGGCCGGCGCGCAGCGCACACAGACCGCCGCTGAATAAACAAAGGAGTGACCCTCCTCCCGGCCCACCAGGGACAGCCGACTTCCAGCACTTAACTTTGAACTGAAGGAAAAACCCCAAGCCCAGCTACTCCACCGAGCACGCCTTCCCCTGACTTTGGACGGGGGGTGGGGACAGGAGGCAGGGGACAGACGGGAAGGCCGGTCTGGTTCGGAGCCAGGAGGGCTTGGACGCTTTCACTGCAGATAGCCCCGATCTCCAGGGGACACGGGGCAGGGGCCTGGCCTCTCAGGGAAGCTGCCCACCCACGTGGACAGGAAGGCCAACTGTCCCCGCTCAGAGCCGGCTTCCTCACCCAGGGAGGGGGCCCGCGGGGTACAGACCAAGCAAGCTCCTGCCTGGCAGAGTGTGGGAATCCAGCAGACTGCTGGCCTCGGGGGTCCCTCACACCAGAAACACCTCCATCTTCCTGCCGGCACCGAGAGAGGGGGGCCGGCACAGGCCTGGATGCAGGCCAGACCCACTGTGCGGGGGGCTTCTCCCTCTCCGCCCGCCAAAAAGAGAAAGAGAAGGCGGGTCCATCGCTCGCCTCCTCCACGCAGAGAGGGCGCTGTCTGTGGCCGGGTGGCTCCCTTCCTGACTCCAGGGGGACCCTCGGCTGCAGCCTCCCCCAGGGCGGTGCCCAGGACCCCCAAGCTCTGCCCCAGGGGTCGGCAGGAAGCCCCTCAGCAAAGATGGCGGTTCGGCCAGCGCTCCTGGAAGGGCAAGGAGAGGCTGCGGGTTGGGGAGGTAGGAAATCAGACAGAATCGTGGGGCTCGGGCTCGGAGGGTTCCAGCCCCTCCTGTAGAGAGGGGAACCGGCACTGAGGGCAGCGGCTTGCTGAAGGGGAGACGGGGGAACCCAGCCCCCAGGAGCTCCCCCTCAGTCTAAGGAAGACCCAGGCCGCAAAACAGACCCAACTCCCTACCCCAACCTGACCTGAGGCGCTGGGGGGACCCTCGCACCACTTGTACCCAGGGAACCTTCAAACCCCCAGTCTGACGGTCCCCCGATCCTGCAGCCGGAGCAGGAGGGGAATGAACAGGAGTGGGGGGCACCTCACCTGGCTCTCCCAGGACACTATTTCATGCGTTTGAAGGCAGGGCTCCTGGCCTTGGGGACAGGGACACAGGAAGTTCTAAGCCACGTGTGGGAAGGGCACGCTAATGAGTTTAAGGCCAGGGCCTTTGGTTTTCTGGATTTTGCAACTCAGGCGGACACTGGCTTCTCCAGTGGGCCTAGGGGCTGGGGGACGGAAGTGGGGGACTACGGGGGGTTCAGCCTCCTGGGAGGGGCTGTTAAGAGACTCAGGGACACAGGAAAGAGGGTGGACAGGGACAAACACAAGAGAGAGGCAGGTCAGAGCCTGATCCTGCGCTCCCGCCTCCTCTGCAGGCCTGGCTTGACAAAGGGGGTGGAGCGGGGGGCTCCACTCCGTGCAGATCTCCTCTGCTGAAATAGAGGCGCCCCTCTTGTCCCTCCATCTAAGTGTCTGGCCATTGGGAGCACTTTAAAAAATGACAACAAACTCGAAGTTCCTGGACCGTCTCTCCATCCAAACCAAATTAAACAGCCTGAGCCCAGAAATGTCCCAGGCGCCAGGAGTGTCTAGGGGCCAACTGGGTCTGTTTGGCCAGAAAGATGACAAATCCTCAGGCTTCTGGGACCGTGTTCCAGAGAGTTCCAGACCATTTGGTCTCATAAGCAGCCCAGAGAGCCTCCAAATTTGGGAAAGACCAGGAGGGTTCTGGGCGGACAGCCGCCGTCTGACCGTTTTTCCTCGGCGCCTTTACCAAGCAGGAGCACAGGACCTCCTCTCCCAGCTGGGTTTCTGGGGTGAATCGAAAAACTGAAATCTCCTGGGGCCTGCACCTCAGCTGCACCTCCCACCAGAGCCCCCCAACCCTGACCCCCGCATTCCACACACACCGCCAGGTCTTCGAAGGACTGCAGCAAAGACGGTGAGCAAAAACACACAGTCCTGCCCTTTGGGAACCCCAAACCCAGAAAGTCTGCCCGGGCAGCAAGGAGGACCTCCGTCCTGGGTTTGGGGGCCAACAAGCGTCCCTGAAACCTGGTGCCCAGGTCCTCACTGCTGGGTCCGTGTTCCAGTCTGTACCCCAAGGAGACTTTGGAGCAGCAGGCAAGCCCACCCTGAGGGGCACCCCACTAGTGCACCAAGTGGAGGGCTTGATCTCCGAGTGTGACCTCCCCTGACCTCTGGGCATGCAGGGACAAAGAGCAGGAGAGGCCCGGGTCAGCTCGGCCAGCACCAGGATATGAGGGCTACAGCACTCACGAGGGGTGGGCCGAGGCCACAGTCACCCGGTGGGGAAGTCCCTGGCTCCCACAGGGCAAGTGCACCGCCTACATGTGCCCATTTCCCTTGGTGACACTCCAGCATGAACCGGCCGCCACGCCGCAGCCTATGCAAGTGCCCACCAGGGCCCAGCTCTGTGTCTGCTGCTGACCCTGGGGCTCACACGCTGGTGCGTTTGTTTCTCGGGCTCCCCACAGAGCTAACTGGCCCCCATGGCAGGAGAGAAACACACGGCTCTCCCCACTGGCCTGCAGCTGGGAGCCCGGCTCAGCACCCCTCACGATCAGGACACGGGACAAGGGGGCGCCCCCATCACCTGTCCTCGGTCAAGTCGTCCAGCAGCAGGTGCCCGTCAGGCAGGCCTACTGTCCACCCACCTGAGACGCGCTGGGGTGGAGGGGAAGGCAGAAGACACTGGGTCAGGCTCCCCAGGGAAGGAAGCCTGCGGGCCACACGACCGTGACCTCTGCTGTGACAGGGAGGCAGCTGTGACACCTCCAGAGTGTCTGCCAGGCAGGAGCAGGGGCTCCCGAGGTTTGGCCAGTACCTCCCGGCAGGCCTCGTGGGCAATCCAACTGCACAGTGCTGACCACACTGTCCACCCTCACCCCGCAGTGGGGTCAGAAAGGCCCTCGCCTGGGCCTGTGAACAATGTCCATCACCCTGACCCTGACACGAAGGCGCCCACCCCACCTCCTGCAGCTCCCACTCCACTCCCATGAGCAAGACTGGGCTCAGCACTGGACAAGTGTCCCACAGAGAGGTGTCTACAACCCCAACCAAGGGGGAAACTGAGGCTCAGGGGCTAAGGCACCCTATGCCACACAGCTTTCCAATGGGCAGCGTGGAGTGTCCCTGTGCCTGTCCCCACCTCCCTGGCCCAGGTCTGACCCTCGACCCAGCTGTGCAGCTGATCACAGAGGTGCTTCTGCCAGCCGGTATGTGTTTCTGCCACCTCGTAATCGGGATGGCAGGGGTGCCTGGGGCCATGCTCTGGACACCAAGAGCCCCTATTCTTTGGGTGGCTGACGCACACATGAGAGATCCTCTCACTGCAGGGCCCGTGTCCCAGAGGTGTCTGGGCTCCCAGCCCCTCCGGAGACCCCCCGCTCCCGCTGGCCCCCATCTCCGGTCCGAGCCCAAGGTCTGGGCAGAGGGTCCTCCGAGGAGACCGGGGAGGGTTTAGAAGGGCAGCCATCCTCCAGGCGAGAGAGCACGGCTCCGGGGCCAGAGCGCCTGGTCTGGTTTCAACAACCCTCAAGGACTTTTAGGATTCTTTCTCCGTGTGCAAATGTGCTCACAGCAAACACTGCCGGGGAAAGTGGGCCAACAGCTGGCACTTGGAAAGTCTTTTGTTACACAAAACCCCAAACTGTAACAGCGTTTGCAGTAACAGACCTGGCCTGCGTTCACTAAAGAACACGCCGCCCAACGCCCCGTGCCTCCACCGACCCGGAGAGGTAAGGGCAGGGGTCAGCCCTCCTCCCACCCTGTCTCAGGGGCAGTGACAGGCACTGAGGTCACCTCGAGGCCCATTCACGCCGGGGAAAATGGGAAACGATGCTCCAAAACTCACATCAGCAAAACCGAGAAACACGTGGGCAGCCCTGGCCCAAACCCCCCACTGCCCCCCCAAAATACACCAGCGCTCCTCCCGCTCGATCTCGGCTGCTCCCAGGATGGTCCCGGTTCAAGGCAGGCACACCTGGCCTTCCACAGCGGCAAGCTGGCCCCTCCTTATGCCCCAGCCCCTAACGGAGCAGTTCATTCCAGCCACCCCCCCACTCCCGCTTGTGTTGGCTGCCCCGGCCCCAGCGCTCTCCCGCCCCCCTCCACAATCAAGTTCTGACTTTCATTCAAGGTCCACCTCCTCCACAAGGACTTCTCTGGTTAGCCAGCAGTGACCTGGCTCTGCCCTGGCTCTGCCCGCTCACGTCACCCACTGTGGTGCTGGGTCGTACCCTCCCCTTCCTCATGTCCCTCCGCCCAACGCCGTCAGTCCCCGCCGCCCAGCTCCACTCCAAGTTCCTGGGGCACTTAGGGAGGCCGCCGTCTTGGTTCCCAAGCTGGCACACTCCCACTCCCACTCCCACTCAGGCACACCTCCACTGGGGAAGCTGGAGGCTGCTCCAACACCTGAACTTCTCAGGGCTCATAACAGGGCAACTGGCGCACACGGGGAACCAGAGGGTCCGAGGCCCCACCTCATAACAGTGAGCAATCTCTCCGTGGAGTCACAGGGCTGCCAACTGCTGTCCAAGGACTGTGTCAATGAGGCCACTGTCTCGGACTAAATTAGAGGGTCAAGAAGCCGCCTGGGAGGCGGCTGCAGAGGCCGCCAGAGCCTTCAGACGGGGCACATTGGGGTGAGGATGCACGACAGAAGAGAGGCACTAACAACCTACACGGCACGAACAGTGACAGCGGCAGGACCACACGACAGCCAAAGCTCCGCCACCCCGTGCAGCCTTAGGGTGCCTGCAGCCCAATCCATCACAGCCCACTCTTCCCCAGAAATCCCACTGCCAGCTCGGCTGTGGGTCAGGGGCTGAGAGCACAAGGAGAACTTGCAGGCAGCAGGGACCTGAAGGGGGAGGCGGGGACCTGAAGGGGGCAGCAGGCTCCAGATGGGCCAATTCGCATCCCGGGACTTTGGGGAGATGAAAGGCCCCTGAGCAGCGGCAGCTGCAGCTAGGGCTGCACTGGGGCAGGCAAAGGCAACGCAGAACGAAGCAGACATGGGGAGCCCCCAGGATGAGCATGAGCCCCTAGGCGTCCAGATGGCCCGTACAAGCCGTCACAGCTCTGCAGACTCCCAGCCTCCCTTGTTCAGTGCCAGAGCCTGAACAGGGTTCCCCCTGCTGAGCCAGCCAACAGCACACGCGTCCTCTGTGCAGGGTGTGCCGGCCACAGGACCACACCACCACCACAGCCGCTGCCCCGCCTCTCCTCACCCCCCTGAACAGGCCAGTCCAGGCCCAGCCCAGCGTCACCCAAGCTGGGCCCTGCTTGAGTCCAGCCAGGCGCTGGTTCCCAGACGTGCCCCTGCAAATGGGGCTGACCCCAGGTGGACACCAGGATCCCAGCTCTGGTTCTGCCCATGGCGGGTGGAGGACCTCCCAGCTTGGCCTGGCACCTACATGTCTGTAACTCCTTTCAGCCCAGCCTCCCCCACCCCAGCCCACCAGAGGGCTCTGCCGGAGGCTGCCTGGGGGCCCCTCCGAGGGGCGGGGGCTCCAGGTCCCAGCAAAGGCAGGACCGCCCCTCCGAAATCCAGCCCCAGTGCTAGAGACTATTGTGTGAGCTTCCCTTCCTACCGCTTTATTTACTCCCCAGGACGCAGGACGCAGAGCCACAGGCAGTCACGCAGAGGCACGAAAGCGCGCGCACCCGCGCGCCAGGCCCAGGGCCGGGATGCAGGACTGCACTCACAGGGAGAAGCCCCCAAGTCTCTCCACGCTTTGTAAACCCCGATGGGGGGAGGGGGCCAAAATGCCCTCCCTACCCGCATGCAGACCGCTCCTTCCCCGCACAGCCGGACTCCGGGAGGCGGCTGAGGATGTCCCCAGGTCTGGATGGGGGCCAATGGGAAGCGCCCCGCCACCCCCGTCCAAGACCCCACCGTGGCCCAGGCCGTGTCCACTTAGCGGCCCATCCCAGCCCGAAGTGGGCGCAGCCCCAGTCCCGAAACTGGTGTGGGGGAGGGGGCTGTCCTCCCCAGCAGGACGCAGGGATGAGTAAACCAACTGACTCCCCGACCCGCAGCAGGGCTGAGGGGCCCGAAGGCAGACCGGGAGCGCCGTGGGGAGGGGACTGAGCGACGCCCCAGAGGGAAACTGCGCTCCCGGTAGTTCCGAGGAAGCCCCAGGAGCCCTCGAGGAGGCTGTCCTCGCTCGGCACACACAAACAACAATAAAAGGAAGGAAGCTCGGGCGGCAGCGGTCCTCCACGTAGGCGACGCGGGGCGCGCAGCAGGAGGGCGCCCCATCAGGGGTCCCGCCTCCCGCTCGGAGCACCCGTCCCGCCCCAGGGGCTTCTGAGCACTCCCGCAGCCGGCCCGGCACCCACCTTCGAAGTCTGAAATGATCCCGTCCAGCTGCGCGTTGACCGCGGGGTCGGACATGGTGGCTCGAGGGCAGCGCGACACGCTGAAGGCGGCGGCGAGGAAGTGGCCCGGCCGGCCGGGGCCCTGCGCGCTGGTCGGGGCGCCGCGCCCGAGCTCCCGCCGTGCAGAGCTGGCCGCGGAGCCCCTCGGCCCCCGGGCTCTGCTGAATGAATGGGGGAGGCGGGCGGGCGCCGGCCTCCAGCTCCCCGCGCCCCCGCCCCGCCTCACCCCCGCCTCCCGGGCGGATCAGGTTCCCGCACTCGCGGCCCAGCCTCCCGACTCGCACTGGCTGCTCCGCCCGCCTGTCAAGGCCGGGCCTGGAGGGGCTGGGACACGAGCCGACGCCGCGGGACACGCAGAGTCCTGGGCGCCGGACCCGAGCGCCCCCCTCTTCTCCCTGCCTGGCCCGCGCCCAGGGGACGGCGACGGACGCGGCCGGCCCCCTTCCCCCCGGACGCCCCGCTGCGGCCAGATGTGGGCGGATGTGGGGGCCGGGCGGCGGTACGGGGGCGGCGCCAAGCGGGGGGGGGGGGCAGGGGGGGCAGGGCGGGGGGAGAGATTCCTCCTCTTCCCTGGGGCGCAGGGCTGCTTCTGCGGAGGTTTTATTTACGAAGCCAAACAAAGTTGGCCGCCGCCGCGCCTTCCCGCGCTCAGCGCTAGCAAGGGTTAAGCGCTCGGGCTGGCGGCCCGCAGAATCGCGGCCTGCTGGCGAGGAGCCGAGAATCTCAGCCTGCTGGCAAAGAGCCGAGGGGCGAGCGCCAGAGTCACGTGGCCCGGGGCCGGGGGACCCCTCCAGCTACTCCCCACCCCCACCATTCCACCCCGGGGTCGCTGCTGCACCCTCTGAGATGGGTACCGGAGAAGGCAATGGCCCACCGGCAGCGTGGGGCGGGGATGGAGTGCCCCTGTCACAACAGCCAGAGACGTGTGCCACTCCCCCCACGCACACACACACACAATTAGGGGCTTCGAGAAGGCAGAGTGTAGACCTGGTCTTCCCCTAGAAAGGATTAGGTATCTCAGAGTATAGGAAGGAGGGAGTTAGGGAATGTAGAGAGAGGGCCCTGCCTTGGGGCTCCTGCCATCCAGCAACTTCTCCATCCCTTCAACTAACCTTGACGGAGCCCTGCTACCTACCTGGCTGGCAGGTCCTAGGGGCTAGGGACAAAAGGATGGGCTGGAACTAGAGAAGCGAAAGGATGGAACCTCCAGGTCCCACACTGACAGCTGAGTAGGGGGTCCTCTTCCACTTCCCATGGCTAAGCCTTTAGGCTTGCCTGCCTGTCCCCCCACATGACCTTAGACCAGGGGTTCCCAACCTTCTTCCCTTTACTTGTGTACCCCTTTAAAACCTATTTCTATAAAACAGCTGTTTTTAAGTACTGACGCTTTTGCTCAGTGCCTGTCTTCATGTAAAATAGTGGAAATGAGGCCATATGTTAGGAAAGAAAAATGACTACACTCCAAGTACAAACTGTAGATTTAATTCTACAATATTCGTAACAGTTAAATACTGATAATGATGATCAAGTATTTAAATATTAAATTAAAAAACTACTTGAAAAGAATCATGATTAAAGACAACACATTTAACTTTTACTCAGTAACTAAACTGATCAAACAGTCTGGCTGCAGATGTATTTATATGTTTGGGGGAGTTCTAGAAACGTTGCAAAGGGATTTGCTCTGAAACTGATGATTGGTAGGAGAGGGGTTTGGGGGGGAGGGCTCATCCCCATGCCCTCACCCATCAGCATTCACTACTGTGATCGAATTTTGTAGTGTCTCCACGCACGGTGATTCAAACTTACATTTATTGTTCCAAACTAACGTTTTGCATTTTTTTACTTCACTTGTTTTTTCGCCATTCCTGATTATTTTTCCCGTACCTCTGGGGCTCCTCACACTGCTGCTTGGGAACCGATACCTTAGACCCAGGGCCTCTGCCCAAAGTCAGGGGGCCCTGGGAGAATTCGTAGCAGGAAATAACAGCACCCCCAGAGTTAGTGGGCAACTCCACAATACCGTCCCCTCAGTGTGGCCCGAGAGTGCCCAACAGCTTGTCCTGGCCCTCAGGTTGGTCACTGCCACATTCCTCTAGCCCCCACCCCACCCCTAGTTCTGAAGTGCAGGAGATGCTGAGGCTTGTCTGTCACCCCAGTCATTCCGGGCCACTTGCGGAGAACTCACTCGGTTTGGGGCGGGGGGCTCTTTTAAGCAGTAGAACTGAGGCCTTCCTTTTTAAGAAAAGCAGTCCCTCCCTCCCTCATGCTTTGGATATTTTGAACTATTTTCAACCGAGTGCGTTTGTGGACATGGAACTGCAAAACCACAGACATTTCAGATGCGCACACACCCTCGTCTGCCTGGGGGCCCGGGTTCAGAAAAGGATTCGCCACTGTCACGAATAGCCCCCCGCTGGCTTCCCCACCAGCCAGGGTACTTCCTGCCTGAACACCAGTGCCCTGGCCAGGCCTGATCATCCAGTTGTCCGGGCCACCTGTCCACCCTGTATCTGAGAGCTTGGGGGTCCCCTGCCCCTAGGAACAGCCTAACAACACGGCCTTGGGAAGGTTCCCGGGGTGTCCTGGCCGGCACCCTACCTGGGCCACAGCATTCTTCTCCAGTGTTTTGGTAAAAGGCACCTGCTGAGTGTAGACACACCCATGCGATTGTTCTGATTGTTCTCTCGGGGCTCCCGCCGGCCCTGCCGGGTTAGCACCGGGTCAGCTTATTGTGCATTTATTCAGCGCCCTTCATGACAGAGTAAAAATATGGACGCTTATCTCCTTGGGGAGCCCAGCCAGGGTGCCCGTCTCACCTAAATGCTCCCCCAAGGGAACCCAAAGGACAAAGGCTGGAGGGCGTCGACCGAAGAGGCCAGAAAGCGCCCCGTGTTGGCATGGCTGTGCTCCAGAGCCGGTCAGGTCCATACCCCTGTTGACCCCTGGGGCCAGCCCTTGCCAGCCCCAGACACCACCAGGTAAGGCGGCTCCCCGTGCTCCCCGAGGAAACCCGGCCCAGCGCGCGGCCACGCTCCCAGCCAGGAAGCTCAGCCTTGTAGCTAACCAGCCGCGCTAATTGTACATCATTTACTTCCCCTTTTTTTCCTGTCCTCGGAGGAGATGGGAAACAGCTGGGCACCACCCTCCAAGCAATAATTATCTTCTCCAAACTGGAGGACAACCCAGTCGCTCCCAGGCCTTCTCGTTCTCAGCTTAAATCAGCCATCCCGGGCCCTTTAATCAAACCCCAGCCTTTGATGGCTTCCGATGGCTGTGTCCAATCTGAGGCTCCAGGCCCTTCATAAGGCCTAATCCCTGCAGGGTGGCGAGGGGCCCCCATGCCCCTTTCCCGGGCCATGAGCAGTCAGGGCTAGGGGCTGGACCAATGGCCCAGGCAGGAACCCCGGGCAGATAAAATGAGCAGCAGCAGCAGAGAGAGAGAGAAAAAAAAGAGAGCTTAAATTTGGCAAGAAAAATAGAACTGCAAGGTCCCCACCTTCTGTGACAGTGTACCCTCCCCCAAGGCCCCGGGAGGAACAGGCCCACATGCAGGCCTGGCCCCGGGGGAAGGTGGGATTGGGGGCCACCGACCTCACACCCGCCCAAAGACAGGTCCACCTGAACCTCAGAACGTGACCTAATTAGGGAAAATGATCCTTGCAGGTGTGAGTAAGGTAAGGCTCTCCAGACACGGTCATCCTGGACCAGGCTGGGCCCCAACCCAGGGACGAGGGTCCTTCCAAGAGACCAAGAAGGGGAGACACAGATGCCAAACGAGGCCACGTGAAGTCAGAAGCCGAGATTGGCGTCCCCTAGACACCTCCAGGGAAGGAGACAAGCCAAGGAACACCTGGGTCCCCAGAAGCTGGAGGGGGCGAGGTCCCCTGGAGCCTTCAGATGGAGCCTGGCCTTGCCGGCACCCCAATTTCGGGCTTCTGGCCTCTGACCCCGGGAGGGAGCCCGTTTCCGTTGTTATAGCCCCCCAGTCTGTGGTATGGTAGCCGCAGGACACTGATGCGGACCCCGAGGTCCCGTCGGAGTCATAGCTGCACCGCCCAAGGATGGCTAATGAGCCTCAAACCCAAACGCTGTGTGGCCGGTGGCAGTCCTAGGGGAGCCTGGGGAAGCCTGGGGGCAGGGCGCTCAGACAGCAAGTTCTAATAAGCAAAGCAGCAGGCCAGTGGTGGGCAAGCAAGGTGCAGTATGGTCCCGTTCGGGCCTTTCTGGAACCGGGAAGCAGCCTGCAGAGAAAACCCGCCAGTCAAGCCGGGTGGAGCTGAGCCAACGTGTGCAACGCAGGGAAAAGGAGGGAGGGAGGGGACAGGGCGGAAGCAGCCTCTCGGGGGCACATCAGTACCCGTGACCCCAGCTGCAGGTGGGGCTTGGGGGGCAGAGGGAGGACACCCTTTGGACAGGACGTCCCACTAAGTGGCTGTCCCCTCACAGACAGCCTCAGCTCTACCTGGGGCTGGCACACAGTGGGGCCTCCCTGAGCTCCAGGGACCCTCTCCAGCCCCCAGCCCCATTTAGCCAGGCACTCCAGCCACGTGGCCGGGTCTCACCCTGCGTCCTGTGGCCCTCGCCCCCACATCCAAGCCGTTGGCACCCGCAGCGTGTCTGTGGGTCAATCGACCTCTGACCCCCGCAGTGCCCACCCCAGGGTCTGCGGCCTCGTGTGTGACTGCCGGCAGGCGGGTGGTTACAGGTGACCCCTGAACTGCAGCATTTGCCTTTTCTGTGCAGGAAACACCCCACTCTGGCCAATTTTGAGCTACCAATGTGACACCACTGAAGGTGGCACTGGGAAGAGCTGTGCGGGGGCCGCCACGATTCACGTACGAGGTTCCCACCGCGCAGGCGTGGGTAACGAGCGGGGAAGGGCCTAGGAGCGCGCGTGTCGTGCAGGTATTACCTTTGTTCTTGATATAATCGACATTTATAGTATGCAAATCTAATATACAATTTAATTATTAACAGGGCAAAGCCTTTTTTGACTGGGATACACGTGACCATTTTCACCATTTGTAAGTGCACAGTTCAGTGGCCATAAGTGCACCCACACCGCTGTGCAGCCAGCACCCCATGCACCTCCAGAACTGTTTCCATCTCTCCAAACTCCATTCCCGTCAACAAAATAGCTCCCGACCTCCCCATCCCCACCCCCCAGCCCCTGGTAGCCACCATTCTGCTTCCTGTCACAGTGACTCTGACTACTCCAGGAACTGTCTAGAACAGTGGTTCTGAACCTTCCTCATGCCATGACCCTGTAACACAGCTCCTCATGTTGTGGTGACCCCCATAAAGTTATTTTCGTTGCTACTTCATAACCGTAATGTTGCTTCTGTTACGAATCATAATGTAAATATCTGATAGGTGTTTTCCGATGGTCTTAGGCGACCCCTGTGAAAGCGGTTGAGAACCGCTGGCCTAGAAGTAGGCTCCCATAACCTCCGTCCTTCGGCGTAGGGCTGATCTCATTTAGCACAAATGTCTTCAAGGTTCACTAGCCAAGGTTCATCTGTGTTGCAGCTTCTGTGAGAAATCCCTTCCCTTTTCATCGTGGAGAATATTCCGTGGCGTGGCTGGACCCATGGTGTGTATCACGGCACTCGGGTCTCTGCCCCCTTTCGCCTCCTGTGAATGTGGCTGTGCACACGTCCCTGTGAGTCTCTCCTCTTCGTTCTTTTGGGCATTTACGCAGAAGTGGAGTCATCCCTGCTCAATCGTTTAACTTAAAATAATAATTCTCGTAGTATCGTTTATTTTTAAGTGTGTCTGTTTTATAAAACATGGGTGGTATGCTTTACATCACATGTGGTTAAAACTGTAAGAGTGGCTGTTTCTCCACTGGCCCACCAAGCGCCACCACATCGATTGGGCTCTTGCCACTCTGCTGTCCTCTCTCCCACCTTCCGGACCTGCTGGCTCCGATGACGGCTTCCCCCGACCAAGAACCCAGGAGGCTCTGACGATAGGTCAGACTACATCCCCGCCCACGGCGTCCTGACACTTAGAACCAAATGCAAACTCATCACCTCCCCGCCGAGGCCCCGCCCCACCGGCTCGCTCTCAGCGCCCCCACTTCCTGTTCCCCAGGCTGCCTGCTGCCTCAGGACAGTTGCATTAGCTGTTCCATCTGGACGCTCCCCCAGGTCTTCTCCCTGCTGGCTTCCTGTCATTTCTGTCTTAGATGTCAGAACGACCACCCCAGGGGCCCCCAGGAGACCGCTTGAGACGGTTGCTTCCTTGCACTGGGGACTCCCCGAGAGCCTATTAAATCCTGTGGAATAACAAAGCTCAGTCTCACCAGTAGGATGGTGGGGTCACGGTGACCATGACGCCTGATGAGGAATCAGCCCAAAGGGTCAGGGGGGACATTCAGAACTCGCAGGGACTCCGGGCAGGCCTGCCAGTCACCACACAGACCCACCCTAGCCCCAGCCTCAATGACAGACGAGGTGCTGTGGGCACCTGGGCTACGCCTCCAGGACCCCAAATCCCTTTGCATCCCCGTGACAGCAGCAGCAACCATGCTTCCGACCCCTCACTCTCCCCGTGAAGTGCGTCTGTGGGTGCTGCTGACATTTAACAAGCGTGCAGGCTACAAAACACCCCTGCACCATCTGCCCGGTTGCCTGAATGCAACCGTCAGGTCTCACTTCAAAGGGGAATGCCGTTTTCGTAGCTCGTGAGTAATCTGTTCCCCAAACTTGCCAGTTATCAGCCCGGCCTGCTTTGTGCAGAAAATCCACAGCGAGCTCTGGCCTGGCGGGGCCTCATCTGCCGGGCGGGGAGCGTTTTCCACCAAGACCACGCTTCCGAGTGCAGGCTCGGAGTCGCGGGAGAAGGCGCGGGGGGGGGCCTGAGGCCTCTGCGCGCTCTGCTCGGGGCTCCCAGCCTCCCCACCCCCCAGCTCACCGGGGCCGTCTCCCGCTGCCAGATGCTCAGGCCTGAATCGGGGTGCACGTCCCGTGTCCTCGCTCTGACAACACAACCTGGGGACTGACTGCAGCCGTGCTCGGCCCCCCCCATCTTTCAGTTTCACTTGTAACTTGTACTGCAATGACATTACCACCCAGGGGAGCACTGCTAACCCGAGGGCAGGAGCCCCGCACGGACGCGATGACCCCTGCGTGATGACCCCTCACTAGCTGAGCTCTGGCTTGCAGCTCCGGGGGGCCGGCTGTCAGCGTTGGATCAGCAAATTCAGAAGTCAGCCCCCCTCCCCCCGCCCCGGGACTTGGCGAGTTACCACCCAGTTCTGCCTCTTGCGATGAGACTCATGTTTTATTCCTCTGTCCCTACTCCGGCCCCCAAAACGGCTTTGGAATGGGCTAAAGGCCCGACCTTCCTAGCAGCCATCGGAGACTGGAGGTACAGAGATGGGTGGGGGGATGCTCAGCTCCCCTTGCACCCCGGCAGTGGCTCCACAAACTCACACAAGGGCCCTGGCAGGGGCGGCCAGACAGGTTCCAAGCCAACCTCTAAGCAGTGCCAGCTGTGCCAGCCTACAGCGTCCTCACCCTGGGTGGCCAGGAGACTTGGCTCAGCCACCACCTGGGAGGACAAGCTGTCCCCAGGGGCCCTCCGTGTCCAGCAGGCACCCTGCGCCCAGGGCTGGGCCACATGGGGACAGGGGCTGAGTCACCAGCCGGGCCAGCTCCACGTCAGCGGGAACAGCAGGATCTGTGCGGAGAAGGGCAGCAGGCCCTCCGCGGCCGCACTTATTTTTAAAGTCACCGCAGTGACCGAGGTGACGTCGTCTCTGGGGAGCTGCCCCCCCCCCCGCCTGCCCCCTTGGATTGAGGCCACGTGCCCTAACAATGCCCCTGCCCACCGCCCAGGAGCCAGCCAGCACGGGGGAGGGCTCACGTTTGGAGCGGCGCCCAGCAACACGGCCGGGGCCTCCGCCCTCTCCCACATGCTCTCAGAGGGGCTGCGAGGCCCACCCCGCACCCCGACCCCTGCAGCTCCGCAGACCACCTAAATGCCCATCCGCCCCGCCCTGCTTACTCTGCCTGTGGCCAGGTCGGGCCATTTAAAACACAGACAGAATGGGGGGGGGGGGGACAGAGAGAGAGAGAGAACGACGGCAGGAATGAATGTCAGCCTGATGGCGCCCCTGCCCACAGGAGAACGTGGCCATGTCACTCTTTTCAGAACAGCAAGTGGGCAAGCTGGGGACTAGCAGCTCTTTCTGGGGGCTTGGAGCTTCTGCCCCTCCATTCTGCGAAGGGGACCGAGACACTGGCCCCCAGGAGTGTCTGGGGACGGGGCTCCGGGCGGCAGGGGTGGGGTGGGACATGCTCCTCTCTTTGTCCCCAGCGAAGCGGGAAACCTGAGTGTGGAACCTGGCAAGGGGCCCTGGAAGAGAAGTGACTCTCACTCAAATGCTTACGATGAGGGACTGTCCCGGAAGCCAGCCCGCAAAGCCAGAGGCTGTTCTAGAAGCCTGACATTAAGGAGGGCAGCATGGGCTCTGTTCCCTTCTCAGGCAGCGGCCCCAGGACCCCTGGGTGCTCCAGAAGATTCCCCTAGAGGGCAAATCCGGGTCAGAGGGGGAGGGAGGGGGCTGGGGGCCTCCACGGCCTCAGCAGGATGGGATGTTGGGGTGGCGGGTCCCCAGCTCCCATCCTCTCACTCTCTGCGTGTCGCCCTCTCTACACCACGGACAAGAGGAGGAGGAGGGTCCACTCAGAAGGGACAGAGGGACCCACAGCAGTAGCCAAGATGCCTGTGGGGGCGCCTCGAGGGCTGGATTTTTCTACCCCAGTCCCAACCCCCCAGGGACTGAGAGGAGGTTTCGTGCCACCAGATGTGAGCCTGGGCCCACTGCGGCCCCCAGGGGAGAGGGCGCCCTGGGACTGGGACCTGCCACTGGGCCTTGGCCCGAAGCCCTGGGGACAGAAGGCTGTGGGTGGGAGGGAGTCAGGAAGCGCCCTACCCGGCAGTCTGCTAGAGCTTTCCTGGGTAATGAGGTCCCCGCCACCCAAGTGCCACCCGAGTGCCACCCTGAGTGCCTCCGTGGAACCTCAATGAACCATTTGTCGCTCGTGTGAAGTGGCCTGGGGACACAGGGGGTTTGCTAGGAACACACTGCGCCTGTGCTCGCCCCTTCTCCCCCAGCGTGAGTCACTGGCCACAACTCGGCCCAGCCACCACCTCATGCCAGGGGACCCTTGTGAGGAGAGGGACTGGGACAAAGGCTGCCCAGCCCAGGGGCCCACACAGCTCCCCCAGACTGTGTATGGGGGTGGGGGCAGAAGCTAAGGGAAGGCCCCCCTGTGTCTCTTTGGTTCCCGGGCACCCGGCAGCCATGCCCCAGCCATCCGGGGACAGGCAGTCTCCCAGTTGACTCCTGCAAGCAGGGAGCTGAAGTGGCGAACCAGTGTGGACTCCAGCCAGAAAGAACAGGGACAAGATGGCCCGAGGCCCCTGGGGCCAATTACCCCTGTCACACGCAGTCAGAGACAGCTCTGGGGGGGTGGGGGTGGGGGTGGCTTGTTTTTGTTAACACTGAACAGTCGGTTCTTTCGGCCACTTGGCTCCAGGCTCTGGGGAGGGAGGGGGCAGCAGGCTGGCAGCTGCCTCCCCTGCCCAGGGTCTCGGCTCCCCCCATCCTCACTCACAGCTGTTGGTGGGAGGGCTTTCTAAAATGCAAACGTCACCTGTCACCAGCCGAATACAGTGAGAGCCCAGCAGGGCTAACAAGGCCACCATGCCGCCCCCCCCCCCGCCCCCCGCCAGGGCCCAGACAAGCCGGGTACCACACTTCTGTGCCTGCAGGCCCTTCCCAGCCTCTTCTTCCAGGAAGCCCCCCCGGAGCCCCTGGGGGAGGGGACTCCCTCGTGCGCCCTTCCTTGGGTTCCCCAGTGCCCATCAGCCTTGAATCCAGACCATTCCTGGGGGTGTCGGGGGTAGTTAGGCTGTGAGATCGGGGATCAGGCTTGGTGGAGCCAAGAATAACCACGGGAAAGTGACAGCATCCTCCTGCCGCCGGGAGCCCCTAGCCAGGAGGAAGGAAGCTGTGAGTGTCACCCCGCCCGTCCCCCAGCAGTCCTGCCAGCCAGATGGGCCACCTCCTCAGCGCAGCTGTTCTCCAGCAGAGAGAAATTTCTCACCCTCGGGGACAGGGCGGGGCCATTCCAGATGGGGGCCACGTCTGCACGCTGGTCTCAGGGACCACGGAGCCTCGGCCTCTGTGGCTTGTCCCACCCCCAGGACCACCCGCCACCACTGCCCGAGCGCGTGCTCAGCTGGAGCTGCATGAGCCGGGAGGCAGGACGGGCCCGGGACCTGCCTGGTTCGCTGGGGCGGCCGCGCAAGAGGGAAACAGCCACGAGAGCCCACGTGCAGCCTGTGGTGCCGAGGGCACCATTTCAAGGTCAACGAGGACACTCTAGGCCAGTGACTCACCACTGTGGGCACATTAGACAGGCCCTTGGCTTACCCGCCGCCCCCGGAGCAAAGCGGGTGCCCACAGCCCGGCATCTGAGAGGTCTCCACTTGACTATGAATAATCTAGAACATTTATCTAGGAAGCTGTCCCAGCGGGGACCTAAAATCTCAGAACATATGTCCCCTTCCCGCAGAGCCATGTCCCTTTCTGCCTGCCACCTGCCAGTATGGCTTCAGTTGTCCAGGACACGACACGACACGACGGCCAGGTTGCTAAGGCCGCACCCCCCGGGGCCTGCCCATTCACCGCTCCGTCGTGCCCCCCCAGCTGGAGGCGCGGACATTCAGATGGTGACGTGAGGCCAAGCGAGACCTTCAGAGGTGAGCTCTGTTCAGGGGGATCCCCGACCCTTCCAGGAATGTGTCCGTGACAAACGGCGGAGCGCGGCTGGGACACTGGAGTGCGGGTCCGTATTTAGCCCCCTGCTCTGGACACCCTTCACCCACTGCCCCGGTCTAGGTGCGCTCGCAACGGCCGACGAGCTACCTCCACGATGTCACTGAACGCAGAGTTGGAAGGGACACGCTCGCCACGGGCCGGAACTCCCAGATGACTGCCACGTATTCTGCTTGGGGGACAGTGAGGTGTCCAGAATGCCCTTTGCTGCACAGAACCGCGGTGGCACGTTGGGTTCAACTGGCAGGCCCACCCAATCGATGGCCCACGGGGTGAGGTGGGGCAGGCTGCCAAGGCTGCTTCCATGCTCAGGGAGAAAGACGGAGACGACGATGGACTGAAGATGCCTGCCACGGCCTCCGGGGGGGGGGGGGGGGGGCTGGCAGCATGTCCTAGCATTTGTCATTCCCGATCGGAAGACGTTTTTGTCTTGACCTTTAAACTCCCTTGGTGCAAACTCACCTCCTTGGCAAACTCCCTCCCAATCTCATCTGTCCCCCGAGTGACACGTGCCATGCACTCATCACTGCTCAGTGCATACAAAGGGAGCTAGCTGTTAGCGTGTGTCACACAGACCCTAGGAGCTACCCCAGGATTGGACCCCCCTTTCTTGTATAGTAACAAAAGTTTGAACCGGCACATGGTTGTCCAGCTAAAGAATACATTTCCCAGCTGCCCTTGCTGCTAGGAGTGGCCATGTAGTTATTACAGGTTCTGGCCAGCAGAAGGGAGTCGAAGTGTTTCACTTACAGGGCAGTCTCACCCTTTGCCCCCGCCGCCTGGCTGGAATGCAGACGTGATGGCAGGAGCTGAAGCAACCATGTTATTTCATGAGGTGGAACCTGCATAGTGAGGATGGCAGAGCAGCAAAGGAGGAACACACTGGGTCCCTAGTGCCCTGGGCCACCGTGACTGCTTACACTTGGACTAGGAAGTGGAAGAGAAAGGAATGTCTCTCTCACTTAAGCCTGTGTTGCTTTTTAGTCTTTGTTACACAGCAAGGCAGAGAGTGCCCTGACTGATACAATGTGTGCCCATCATCCCACCAGTCTGGAGGGCAGGGCAGGGATCTTAGGTTTATGCACTGTGTATCTGGCAGGCTCTGATATAATAAATCTGGTTAAAGCAAAACAAACAGTCTAGTTCACCCAAGGTTTGGTTGGTTGGTTGGTTTTGGTATTTGAAACTGGAAGGTAAAGGTCTGAGCTCAGTGGAGTATAAACACTAAACTAACGCAAGGCAGCGAGGACACCAAATAAACAGTAAGGCTGCGACACAGATCCCGAGATGTAGGGAGGAGACAGGTCATAGGGAGCCACTGCTGGTGTTGGGGCAAGGGCAGACCCCAAAAGACAGCTTATGTTGGAATTACAGCCCCGGGAGTGTGGCTGCATTTTCTCCTTCTTCTCTTTAAGGCTGCAAGAAGGATGTCTACTGAACACGTGTGCCTGAAGGGTTCAAAGCCCCCCTGCCTTTCCATCTGCCCCCTTCTCCCCTCCTGGACCTGGACATTCTATAGGTCAGGTGTGGGCCCGCCCAGATGCCAGCCCTCCATCCTGCCCTTCGGGGCGCAGTGCCTGGGACCTGACATGCTGAGTGACCATCAGCCCCTCCCCCTAGGCCGCTCTGCCTGCACAGAGAGCCCCCCAGCAGCCTGGGCCACCACCCGGCTGACACTTCTGGATGTCTGCCCAACAGCTTCTCAGCCCTGCCTTGCTGACCCTGCAGACACCCTAAGTCATAAATAAAGTCATTAGAGAGCGTCTCAATAGCTTCCTCTCCCACGGCACCGTCCCCTCTCCCCACAGTGCTCCATCCAGATGCCACATGGTCCCCGAGCCCCTGCCTGGAGTTGTGTCTCTTGAGGCTGCCACAGCCCCCCAGGCAGAGCAGCCCTCATTCTAGGTCAGGGGACCCCACTTAGAGAGCCAGAGAGAGGAAAGAAATGGAGGGTGCCAGTGGGGGGCACTGATTACAGGGGTAATGGTCAGCAGGGCGGAGGCAGGGGAGGGGAGGAGTCGGGAAGGGAAGGGGGAGGGGGAAGGAGGGGGC
>PVJL010006257.1:0-94864 GCA_004026885.1 Lyroderma lyra | reverse complement strand
TGCCCGTGCCACAAACAGGGCAGAGATGGCTTTCTCTCACTGCATGAGGAGTGACAGCGGTCCCTCACATAGGCGACGGGGAACCATCCATTGGATTACTCTGCGCGTTCTGGCCTCTACGTATTTGTCTCACAAACGTGACCTAAAGACTGTGTGGAAGAAAAGCAACATCCCAAGCTGAAAAGTTTGCACGGGGGCTGTCCGGACAAAATCCCGCCGTACACGCCTCTAGTTTTCGCAGCACGTTGGTGGGTACCGTCCGGACGGGCCGTACAGACGCAGGCGGACCTGAGCACGGCGTACCGACGTGACACTGTGCAGGACTTCCTAAAGAACATCTGTTGAACAAGGACGTGAAGACATGTCACGTCGGGTCATTCACTTAGAAACGCAGGTCCTTGGCACCTTGGCATTACACACCCTTGCTTTTAACATTCTAATAAAGATGAGGCGGGGGCTCCCTGGCGGGGTAGTGGCTGGGCTTCGGCGCTGTCACCGCCACGGCCAGGGTTCGCTTCCCGGTCAGGGAACCAACCAAAAACAACAAAACAAAACAAAACAAAACAAAAACATTATGCTGTAACAACACGAATTTCATCTTAGCAATAAGGCTCAGACACGGCAGTAAGTAACTCTATTATCGGTGACTGAGTGAGGAGTTAGGAACTGACTGTACGTGAGGCCAGTCCCCTTGACAGAGCACGTAAACATTACTGCTCGAAGGCCCCAGTGAAATGTCAGCGTGTCCCCAGAGGGCGATGCCTGCCGGCCTCGGAAACAGTCCACGAAGAGACAGAGAGTGCAGGCTGACCGGAAAGCACCCTGAGAAGCCACGGAAAAGGGAAAGTGCACGAAAGCGGTCCTGTCCCCACCGAGAGCTCCCTCTTCTCACGGCGACCTTGAACGCGTACTTTAAAAGGAAAACCCGCACTCCGGAAGCGTACGTGCGGCTGCCTCACCACGAGGCGCACACGTGAGGCGTGACAGTGACCGACACGCGGGATTCCGTCGCTGTTCTGTTCGGTGGGTTGGTTACATTCCTCTCCTGTCGGAAGTGGAGTGGCGTTTCGATCGCGATGACGTGCAGACGCGGCTCGGTGCACAGCGACAGGAAAACGCTTGTGCCCTGACCGGCTGAGCTGTCCCCGGAGAGACGAGGCGGCCTGACGTGCGGCGGGGAGAGGGGCCGCTTCGGCCCGCGGAGCGCTGGGGACCGTTTCCCCTGGGGCCTCCCCGAGTCCTTTCTCTCCCTCGTGGCTCGGACACAAGTCTGCACGAACCCGGCAGGCAGCACGTACAGACAGCGGGACCGACCCCGGGACGACCCAACTCTGCTCCCAACCACCGACACGGAGAACCATCTCGTCGAACTGGCGGACTGTGCTTACGGGCCGATGACCGTGACCGCGTTATACCTGGAGGCTGGTGACCGGCTAACACGCTCCTCTGCTTCGACAGCGGCCCCGCGTGCATGCGCAGACACCGAACTCCACGGGCTTCCAGGACCGCGCGTGTGGGGGCAGCTGCAGAGCACCGCGTCGGGGGGCCCTGCCGTCCTGCGCGGCGTGTGTGCACACGGGGAGGGGGGCGCGGGGAGACGCCCCCCGGGTGCTTGTGCAGGACGCAGCAGAGCTCGCACTGAGCCCACACGTGACTCCTGAGTGTGCGCTCCTGTCCTCTACTGGTGTGCACCCAACGGCTTACCTCGATTGTCCGTGGGGTTTTACTTTACGGAGGTGACCGAGCGCTAACTTAGAGGTCAATGGCATGGCGGGGCCTTGTTATTACGCCCAGTTTCTAAGAGAAGAGGGCACCCCGGCCGTGCCAGGGCACCCGCGGGAGCACCAGGTCTCGTCAGGAGGCGAACGGAGTGAGCAGCGTGCGTGACCCCGTGCCGCTGCTGCGTTCTCCGGGGAGGGCGGCAGGGGCACGGCCCCAGGGCTGCGTCCTGTGTCGCTGAAGGGGGCTCCCGGCTACAGGGTGGCCCCGAGTTGCCCAGCCCCGGGCCCCGGGTGATTAGGGGCGGGGGGAATTGGCCCGGTGAGTGAGCTAGAAGGAGGAGGTAGTTGGCAGTAGACGTTGGGGAGGTTGGTTTGCACACGAAAGAAGTGTTTGCAGGTGTTATAGTCTGAGTGTTTGTGTTACCCGCCCCCCCCCCAAATGAATATGTTGAAATCCTAACCTCCAATGGGATGTACTAAGAGGTGGGGCCTTTGGGTACTTAGGTGAGGAGAGTGGAGCCCTCATAAATGGGTTCACGTTCTTACAAGAGACCCCAGAGACATCTCTCGCCTGTCCCAGCCCTTGAAGTCACCAGCTGTGACCCAGGAAGAGGGTCCTCCCCACAATGAGACCAGGCCAGCACCTTGACCTTAGACTTCTAGCCCCCCAAAACTGTCAGCAACCCATTCCTGTGGGCCAACAACGCCCTTAATGGAGTCATGTCCTCAAGGACGTCTGCCGGGCAAACCATTCCCCGTTCTTTTTCAAGGGGTGAATCAATATTGTTCACCCCGATATCAATGCCCGGGATGCTAACTCTTACCTATCCGCTTAGAAAGGTAGGGAAGTGATTCTTCACGTTAGTAAGTTGAAGGATATCCAGAACATGACCACGGAGGATTCGGAATCAGGCGCTGCCAGAAATAGCTTTTGCCTAACTTGGGCCTCCTCCATATGCAGTGAGACCTGGTGCTGCATTATTTCCTGTGCCACTAAGCCCGTGTTTCTACCAGTGAATAATTATTTTGAGTTATTAGAAGGAAAATGAAGCATAACATTTGCATGATTTCCCCACACTACAGAACTGAGTCGACAATTTACAATTAAACAAGGAAAAAATCAGCACACAAGCTCTTGAGCTCTGAAAGCAAAGGCATGCTATTGTCTTTCTTCCTCCTCATCCTCCCAAGTCTTGCTGACCCAATCAGAAATGTTCCAATAGCATCACATGCAACACAAATGGCAAAGGCACTGGCCAGACTTTTAGTCTTTGCAGAATATCTCTGACTAGGTGATACCTTTGAGTCTGAAATGACTCAACTCAAAAGGGGGAAACACAGAGCAGGGAAGTCATTGACCACAGCTCCAGAGCTCAGCTGGTGCTGAGAGGATTTGTCCTTTCTCCCCGCCAAGGGTCCTCCTGATGCTAGTTAAAGGCCAGGCTCCCCCAACCAGTCTATTCCTTCGGGTTAATTCAGTACGTACTCCCTGTGGGCCGAAGTGGCTCATGGAGCAGAGTCTAGAAGTGGAAACAACTGATACGGAGACAAACAATTAAGTTCATAAAGAAACATAAAATACATAGAAAACCATGATACACGGAGAAGGCACCTTTCGCTGTGAAGGTCACTGGCGTGTTGGCTACGGCGGCTTCGGTGGTCAGGGACAGACCTAAGGAGACGGCGCTGGGCACTGAGCGCCAGACGGGCCGGCGCGGCGCGGCGCACACGCCACAAGGTTCCTGGGCACCCGAGGACACTGGCGTGCAGAGAACAAGTACGATTCATGCTATTTGGATAGGAGAAATAAGCAAACCGAACGTTAGAACACGGTTCTCAAAGAACGTCGTATCGGAATGGAGACGTCTCCTTTTCCACTTGGAGCCTGCTCCAAAAGACAGAGACTTTCGTCCCTCTAATTCTCATTTCTAAAAGTGGTTGTTAGACAACCAGCTTCAAAGGCTTACGCTCCACCCAGACTGAGCCTGTCTCCTTCAAGCTGGGAGTTGGAAAACCTGTCACCTCCTTGTCCTTGAGAGCAGTGACCCTCAGGTGAGGTGCCACCTCCCCACTGGGGAACCGTGTTAAAGACGAATGCCTCCCCTGGACCTGCGGCGATTCTAATGACTCAGCCTCCAACTGCAGGGGCGACAGCGTGGACGGAAAGGAGCTGAGTCAGACAATGGGGCAGCTGGGTCCTCAGTGCACCCCAAGACAGAGCTAAGGTTGGGGACCCTCTACACCAGAGATTTTCTAAAGAAACTGATGGACGTCTGGGCCCTGTGGACATTCCTCATGGCTGCAGGTGAAGTTTCGGCTCTGCTCCTGTGTAGACCAGACCGATTCTTCTTCTGACTGTTTCATGTATTGGGGTTGCATATGTGTTTTTACTTGGGAAAAGGTTGTTTCCGGAAACATTAAACACATTTGAACTCTACAGTGGAGAAAGAGCTGGGGATTACATTTACATGGACCAAGGAAGGTCCAGGGTCCACAAAGATTCAAGGAACCAGAAATTAAGGGTCAGATCCTGTGAACCGGAGCAGATCTATGGGTCAAATGCCTGGTCAATATAGGCAATGCACAGCTTTGCTTTCTTTGCACAGAAAAAGGTGAATGGGGTTAAACTGTAAATAATCATCATCATTATATTTTATTATATCCATTTATGATTCCACTGATTAAGGAAGCAGCAAGTCTTTGGACTGGACACTTAAGGTCATTTATTCCACACAAAGCATCACTGAGGAGGGCACGCACGTTCGACCTGCCCGTGAGTAAGCCGAAGCTTGGAGACACTAGATAACTCGCCCAAGGTCCCCTGCAAGGACGGGAACTTAAACCTCGGTCTGTTTCGTTCCATAGATCACATTCTTAATGCCGACCCAGTCAGACCACACCCTCGAACAAGCGGGGCTCTGCTCGTCCTTAGTGCCGACAACCACAGCCAAGGTGACCAGGAGCCGCGACACTTGGGTCACTCCTGTCTGAACACTGACGCAGCTTACAAATCAGCCCGATGAGCCAGCTCTAACGGAGACCGAGGGAGGTGCAGAAGGAGGATGCCCCTTTACTCCTCCCCCTAGTTCGGAATGGGAGAGGAGAGAGGGGACCGTGCCAACACTCGGGCTGTACACGTGACTTGCGTGGGAGCTACTGGGGGGCGGGTCATGGGAAGGAGCTCGGTCAGGTTTAGGAAACCCTCCACTGTTACCAAATGAAAACAGTTACTGTCACCTAGTCTTAGGCTTTCACCGTCCTATTGCCTCCAAACCAGGTAAATACTGAGTGGCTGCCAGTAATTAACACTTTATTATGAACGTTTTTAAAGCTGAAATTGTCTCAGCCAGAAATGATGGAAGTCTGATTCCAGAAATATCTGCGATTAAAGGAAAAGGGTGGCAAATTGTGTCCATGAGCTACTGACTCCTTATGACCACAGTCCCTCGTCTGCAGCCACCTCTGCAATCCTGACTCAATCATTAATTTAGAAATCTCTCTCATGCACTATATTTATGATGAGTCCAAATGAAACTGAAAATTATCTTCCGCTAATGACTGTATAACTCTGTGTTTAGATTTGGCAAATTAAGGGAGGGCTTTATCTTCTATAACTGGTTTTTCCCATCTAAAATTAGACATAGTACTGATGCCCCAACGGCATTAGATACTGTAATGAGCAAAGTGTACAGCAGACCCCTCCTTCTCAATCATGAATTTTCAGGTAAATGTTTGCATCTCAGTGGGTGCAAACCAAATGCACGAAACGTGTGACGTACTACTCAGTGCTGACAAGGCCCAAGTGCGGTTGTAAGCTGTAAGACATCAAACGGCCTGACGTTGGCCAGATTTCATCCGTTAGAGGGTGGAAACCCAGAATGTAGTGGAGACTAGATAGCATTGAGGTCTACAGCTTTTGCCGTCCAAATTTGGCTTACCTGCCGACAAAAGTGACTTACATGCACGGGACAAAATTTTCTACCAATCAAACCAAGGATAGAAAAGCTGATGGCCGTCTTTTTCCCTGAAGGGCATGGAAGAAAACTGCTACCTGAGTGATATTTTTAGTTGATGGTTGGCAATGACTCAACCATAAGAAGAGTGAACCAAAACAACTTCCGAAAGAATTAAGACCTTAGCATGAACTTACAGATATTCTCAGGACATAAATAACCTGCCATATTACATGCAGAATCTATTTGGGGTGGGGGGAGCAGTGATTAATATTCTTACTAAAATAATATGAGGCATGGCAAGAGTCTATGTTGTAGTTTAAAATATTTTAACTCATCTAGTTCAGGAGTCAGCAAATGTTTTCTCTCAAGAACCAGATTATAACTATTTCGGGAGTGGTGGGACGGACAGTTTCTGTCTCATGGTTTTTTCTCCTCCTCCCTCTCCTCAGTCCTGCTCCTCTGTCCTTTCTCACTTCCTTCCTCCCTCTGTCCTTTCTCACTTCCTTCCTTTCTTTCCTTCTTCTAGAAAGTGTCTAGTCATGTCATATGAAAAACAGAGGCATTTGTGGCTGGATTTTTTCTAGACAGAATAATTCAAGAACATTGTTTGAGTTTCTCCCACGTTCTCCTGACTTAGCCCCCTGACTTCTACATGTGTGATGAATGGTTTGGATCTTGCAGTGGGGAAATTAGCCTGGAATATCTGGGTGTCCCAGTTTCACCACCTGGGTTCCTAAATGTGGAGAACCTTTGCCAGTTGGGTTAAAGAGCTAAGATGGAAGAAGGATGGGAGATTTGAGGTGTAAGAGGGACTTGACCCACCATTGGCCTGGAGATTGAGGGAGGAGTCCACAAAGCCAAGGACTGTGAATGACTTTGAGAAGCTAGGAATGACCATCCATGACAATCAGCAAATAAATGGGAATCTCAGTCCTACAATCACAGAGAATTGGATTTTACCAACAATCCAAATGAGGGAGAACATAGGTCCTCCTCCCGAGTCTCCTGAATAAATGAGACTCTGCTGACACCTGAACTTTATCCTTGTGAGAGTGGTGTCAAACACGTGACATACAGAGCTATAATATAATATACCTGTATTGTATAAGCCACTATGTTTGTGACAATTAGCTATAGCAGAAGTAGAAAACTAATAGATTTATTTTTTTAAGGAAAGCAATAAAAACAAAAACTACTAACATTATGAAAAATAGAGGAGATACTACTAAGATCCTATAACTTTCAACAGACAAGGGAATATGATGAATGTTTTATGGCAATGACTGTGATAACTCAGATGAAATATACAGATCCCTTGAATAAGACAAATGAATAAAGCTGACATAAGAGGAAACAGAAAATTAAGTAACCCTGTATCTATGAATGAAATTGAATGTGTAATTAACAATCTTCCAACAAAGAAAATTCTAGGCTGACGTAACTTACTGATACATTCTATCAAATATTTAAGGAAGAAAAAAATACTAATCCTACACAAAATATTTCAGAAAATAAAGGTGCAAGGAAGGCTTCTTAACCTTTTTTATGAGATTAGTATTACACTGAGAGCACACTAGACAAAGACATCAAAAGAAATGAAAGATGCCAACCAGTATCCTTCATAAACAGACACAAACATCCTTAATAAAATATTAGCAAGTCAAATCCACAGTATATAAAAGGGCAAAAGCCTTGTGCTATAAAAATTCTCAGCAAACTAGGAATAGAAACAAATTGTCTTGCGTGAAAAACCCGCCATTAAAATCATATTCTGGGGTGAAAGACTGAATGCTTTCCCCCTAAGATTGGAACAAGTCAAGGACAGTCACTCTCACTATTTCTATTCAACAATGTACTGAACATCCTAGTTAATTCAATCAGTTAAGCAGAGTGGTAAAAGAAACACAGATTGGCAAGTATGAAGTATTTTCATCAAAGAGTTAATAGCATATTTATAAAATCCTAAGAAATGCATGTAAACCACTAGAACTTATAAATGAATTTGTCAAGATAGCAGTATTGGAGATCAGAATACAAAAACCAGTAGTATTTACATAAAACATCAGCAAAAGTTGGAAAATGAAATTTAAAAAATGCTATGCCACTTCCATAATATCAAAAAAATTATATATTTAGGGGAAATTTAACAAAAATGGTGAAATACTCATATACTCAAAACTACAATCCATTGTTGAAACTAAGGAATAACTAAATTAACAGAACAACTAAATAAATGTTTATGAATGGAAGACTCAATGCAGTTAAAATGTCAGTTCTACAAATTGAACTATATATTCAATGCAACTCTAATAAAAACTTCAACAGGCTTTTTATTTGCAAAAAACATTTACAAGCTAATTCTAAAATTTATATGGAAATGAGAACAACTTAAGGACAGAAAAAAATTTGAAAAAGAAGAACAAAGTTGGAGAACTTACACTGCCTTTTTTCAAGACTTACTAGCTAGGGTGGTCAGTATGGTGTGGAATCAGTGAGAGCAGAGATACCCACGCAAACGCACAGAACAGAGTTCCCAGAAAACGGCCCACACCCGTGTGGGGGTGCTATACACATTTTGAGAGATGTTAGCTACGTATTACTTTTTGAAGTTGAATTGAATTATGGTAGCAATGTGTAGTATGACGTTCCCTCAAAAGATGGCATTAATCAAATGCATGCTAGTGTCACCATGTGACAATCAGGACAGTCAAAGAAAATGGTGGAAGCACGGTAGTCGTTTGAGGAGCGCAAGACCATTTTGAAGTGGCATTTGAAATTCGAGACCATTTTTTGAGTTTCCCCCACGTTCTCCTGACTTCTACCTATGGGGGACCTTAAAGGATGTGGTGTACTGTAGAGAACAGGCTACACTGGCGGGACTTTGGGAAGAAACTGAAACGGCATGCGCAGTGATACGAGTGGACTCTTTGGTCAACGCTGCTCAAGCAGTAGTTCGTTGTAATCAGAAGTGTCTGGACACTGATGGTGACCACTTGGAGCACCTCTTGTCATTGCAGAAGTCAAACCTGACTTGTATTCATCTTTTGTTATTGGTGTATATTGAATATTTCAATTTTAATACAGTTTTTCCTTTCTTAAAATGTGTACACATTTTTTGCACCCTCTGTGTACATAATCAATTGATTTTTGGCAAACAGTCCAATGTAATTAAATGGGGGAGAGAGTAAGTTTTTCAGTTGCGGAGCTGGAGTAATTGACTCATCATATAAAAAACTGTACCTTATTTTTACCTCGTACCAAACATAGAAATGAAAAACAACCAAAATTATAAAACTTATAGAGGAAATCATAGCTGAAAAATCTTCTAATAGGCAAAGTTTTAGTACAACACAAAAAGCATGAACCAAAAAAGAAAAACATATGCAAAGAACTGATACAGCTCCATATTAAGAGAACACACAGCACAATACCAAATGGACTCAATTTTTGAACAGGTGCTTCCCAATAAGGCAATGAAGGCAGGAGCAGACACTCAGAGTCATTACTTCTTGGGGCCTGACGACTAAACCCCAGTGAACGGTCACCACGTACGCATTACAGCGATCGGCATGATCGACCAGTGCCAAAGCTGTCCGGCAACTGCAACTCTCTTACATTCTTGGTGGAAACATAAAATTTTACAGCACTTTGGGAAATTTTACAGCACTTGGTTTGTCCTTATAAAGTTGAACATACACCTATCACATAGGCGCCAGCATTTTCACTTCTAGGTCTTTTACCTGAGACAAAGCAACACCTACCTATAGCCTCATAAGGACATGAGTATGAATGTTCCAACAGCTTTGCTCATAATAGCTCCCAAATAAAAACTATTCAAATGTCCATCAGCAGGTGAGTGGATAAACAAACTGTGGCACATTCTACAGTGGAATGCCACTCAGCAATAAAACACCTACGGATGCACCTGACGTGCGAATTCCAAAGGCTTTATGCTGAGTGAAAGAAGTCAAGACACAGAAGAGTACGGGCACCGTGTGATTCCACTTACACAGAAGCTGATGAAATGTAAATGAATCTATTGTGACAGAAAGCAAGTCAGCAGCTGCCTGAAGGCCAGGCGTGGAGGACAGGACCCACAGCAAAGGGACACAGGAACCCTGGACGCAGGTACCTGCCTCTTGACTGCTGCGGGGGTTTTGCAGGTGCACACGCCCTGCACGTGGGCGGAAACTCATCCAACCGCTCACCTACCACGTGTGTAGTGCATCACGCAAATTGCTTATCCATTTAGGGGATTAAAATCCCTACCAAATGTCTTCCAAAATGAGGGCAGAGTTTTGGGATTTACCCCCAACCCCTCAGTTAAGTAGGTCAGATAATAGGCCTAGCACAGTAAAAATACTTAGAAGATAGGGCATCTTCCAAGAATCTCCGGGTCAGGAAAGCATGGCGGCACCTTCATTTCTCATATCCCCTTTGAAGAGGATGAATGTTCAGGGAGCATTATCTCCCTTTAACACTGTCTGTAAAACAACATACAAATATGGTAGAATCAATGACAAACCAAAGAACAGCAGTCCCCTTCTCCATGGCCTACTTACATCATCCCGTAACTAAGAGATCGTCAACAATGCCCAGTGGACTGCCTAAGTGCCACTTAAAAAGGTACACAGAGTCACACTGTACCCCACGGTTACAAAAATACCCAGTAAGATGGCTCCCGATTTCTCTGAACGCTGCTTTGTGTTAGGTGATTACCACTCATGAGCTCAGTTCAAGTCCGCCACAGTTCCTTAAGAAAGTCTTCCAGAGAGCTGAGCGAAGCCACAGTTAAGCATAAGAAAGATTTATTCCAGATGACCTGGCCCACATTCCAGTACATTCCATACATGGATACATCAGAAATCAATCCCTTACTGCCAAACTTGCCATCTCACTTATGAAACCCACGCGGTGCATCTGATGACCTCTTTGTGTCTTACGTCTCCATCTCTCTGTGTCTTGGCCTGTACCATTGGCATTGACACTTGCTTGGGACTTCCCTGTTTCTGAATCTCTCTGAGCCTCCCTGACTCCACTGCCCACGTCTCCGAGTCGGCCCCCCGGCACTTCTGCACGCAGACTCAGCTTCTGGGACCCAGCCTGGAACAGACCCCTAAGTCTACTGAGTGGGATGGTAGCAACATTTTTTATTGCACCCACATTGATTAAACAGATGTTTACTGAGTGCTTGTTATGTGTCTAGATGCTAAGAATTCAGCAAGTAAACAAAAATAGATGAAAATGTCTGCCTTCCTAACACATCTGCTGTATTTCAGAGTGCGGTAATAAACGCATCACCAAACGGAGGGCATACTGTGCTAGAAGGCGATATGTTTCATGGAGGAAGGCAAACCAGACAAGGGGGGTAGGGAAGGTTAGGGTGAGCTGTGCTTAAACAGGGTGGTCAGAGGAGGTGATGTTTGGGTGGATCGTGAAGGAAGTGAGCATAGAAAAAAGCAAGGGCGAAGGTCCTGAGGTGCTCTGTCCAAGTTCATGGATGTGGCTTGAGTACAGGGGGAATGAGGAGTGAGGCAAGAGCTGGGGGACAGAGGTACAGGGTTAGGCAACTCTTCGTTGGCCCTGAACAACACTACTTCCTGCTGCTTGTCCCACGGTAATTCGTGATATCGTCACCTTTCACTCTGAAGTCCCAGGCTTAAATGAAAAGTTGTGTGTTCATCCCAGTCTCCCTCAGAGAGGCACGTCACAACACTCGCAGCTACCTATTTGGTGGCCGTTCGTTTAGAAATGTCTTACGGTTTACACTCCTTGAGGACAGGACTGCATATGCTTCTCACGCAGGGTATACTAGGCCTTTAGTAGAACTGACATACAAGAGCGAAATTTGAGGGAATGAATACATGAATCCATGGAGAAACCACAAGTCCTTCAGTCCTGCTCCTCTTGCAACTGAAATCACTGAAGAACAACTAGGCTTCGATTTGCCCCCTCCCAGCAACCCAGGTTCTAAAGGAGCAATTAGTATTGGGTGGGAGGCCGGAAGAGAACAGACGGTTAGGAGAGTTCGCGTAGCTAAGCACTTATGTATTCACTCAGGTACAAGAGATGGACGTTTTTTAGAAATAAGATGAGAAATATTCTAAATTCACATTTATTTTGTAATTAAATTCATTGGGGTGACACTGGTTAGTAAAATCATATAGGTTTCAAGTGTACAATTCCCTAACACATCGTCTGTGTGTTGCGCTGTGTGCTCCCCACCCAGAGTCAGTTCTCTTTCCGTCACCTTGTGTGTGACCCCCTCCCTCCTCTCCCACCCCCTCCCCCTTACCCTCTGTAACCACTAAACTCTTGGCTGTGTCCATGAGTTTTTGCTTCTTTGCTTGTCTTGTTCCTTTGTTGCTTTCAGTTTTACATCCCACATATGAGTGAAATCATATGGGTCTTGACTTTTTCTGCCTGTCTTACTTTACTTAGCTCAATAATCTCAAGATCGATCTATGGTGTCGCAAATGGCAGTACTTCATCTTTTCTTATGGTTGAGAAATATGCCATTGTGTAGATGAACCACATCTTGATCCAGTCATCCAACAAAGGACACACTTAAGTTGTTTCCATGACTTGGCCACCATGAATAATGCTGCAATCAGCATCGGGGTACATACATCTTTGCGGACAAAAGTTTTCTGATATTTTGGGTAGGTACCCAGAAGAGGGATTGCTGGGTCATATGGTAGCTCTATTCTTACTGTCTTCCATAGTGGCCGCACCAGTTTGCACTCCCACCAGCCGTGTGTGAGGGTGCCTTTGTCTCCACAGCCCCTCCAGCACTTGTTGTTCCTTGTCGTGTTGATAATGGCCATTCTCACAGGTGGGAGGTGGTGTCTCACTGTGGTTTGGATGCGCATTTCCCTGAGAGCTAGTGAAGGTGAGCATTTGTTCATGTATCTGTGGACGATTTGTGTGTCTTCATAGGAGAAGTGTCTGTTCAGGTCCTCTGCCCACTTTTTAATTGGATCGTTTGTGTATCTGTTGTTTAGTTGTACGAGTTCTTTATATATTTTGATATTTGCCTCTGATCAAGGGTGTTGTTTGCAATGATCTTCTCCTATTTGGCTGGTTGTCTCCTTGCTTTGTTGATGGTTTCTTTTGCTGTGCAGAAGTTTTTTAGTTTGGTACAGTCCCATTCCTTTCGTTTTGTTTTTACTTCCCTTGTCTTTGAGGTGAAATTCATACAATCCTCTGTGAACCCAAGATCCATACATTTAGTACCTATGCTTTTTCCCATGAAATTTATTGTTTCAGGTTTTATGTTTAGGTCTTTGATCCATTTTGAGTTAATTTGGGTACATGGTGACGGATGGCAATCTGGTTTTATTCTTTGCACGTGGTTTTCCAATTTTCCCAGCACCATTTACTGAAGAGGCTTTCTTTGCTCCATTGCATGTTTTTGGCTCCTTCGTTAAAAATTATTTGCCCATATATATGTGGGTTTACTTCTGATTTTTCAATTCTATTCCACTGGTCTGTGTGTCTGCTTTTCTGCCAATACCATGCTGTTTTAATTACTGTTGCTTTGTAGTACAAATTGAAGTCAGGAAGTGTGATACCTCCAGCCTTGTTCTTTTTTCTTAGGATTGCTTTGACCTAGTGGGGGTCTTTGGCGATTCCATACAAATCTGATAATTTTTTGGTTCTATTTTTTGAAAAAAAAAAGCCATTGAGATTTTTATTGGGATTGCATTAAATCTGTATATTGCTTTGGATAACATGAACATTTGTAATATATTTTATATTATTAATGTATAGTTTGTAAACTGTGGCTTTTAAGAAAATTATTTTATTACTCTAAAGTTTCAGGGATAGATTCTAGTATACACATAAGAATACACATTAGGTGGTGAACTTATTACACAACAAGTTGACAATGCACTGTGGAATTGTATGCCTGAAACCTATGTAATCCTTGCTAACAGATGTCACCCCAATAAGTCTAACAATAAAAAAAAAAATTAAAAAAAAAAAAGAAAAGCATTGCTTGGAATGCCACTCTGACGTAAAAAAGGTAAAATATGGCCATTTGCAATGACACGGAAGGGTCCTGAGGGCACGGTGCTAAGTGAAATAAGTCAGCAAAGGGCAAGAGCCGTGTGATTTCACCCCTATGTTGGATATAAAACCAAAAAAAAAAATTAACAAATGAACAAACAAAATAAAACAAAAACAAGTTCAGATACAATAGAACGGTGGTTACCCGAGGGGAAAGGTGGAAGGAGAGCTTGACATAGGTGAGGGGGGTCAAACACACGGTAATGGATGGCAACTAGACTTCGGGTATTGAGCACTACACGGAGTATACAGATACCAAATCATAATTTTGTTTACCTGAAAGTTATGTATTGTTATTAACTAATGTTACATTAATTTTTTAAAAAGAAAAGCATTGCTATACATTTTAGTTTTAAGGAAAGACGTATTCCCTTTATTTCCTTGGGTCGCCTGTGGAGGCATCTCGATAGGTGGTAGAACAGCACTCTTTGGGAACGCTTACTGTTCTGTAGCAATGCGTCTCTCTAGTCTGGTGGGCACTGCCATGTCAGCAAAGACAGGAGAGTGCACAAAACCAAGGGATTGTCATAAGCACAGATCACCTCAGCACAAATCCAGAGGCTAGAACTTGCCGTTAATTCACTGATAATTCTCTTGTATTTTGTTTCAACCACTGGACCACAGTGCCTGCCATAAGTCCCATTCCTCTTTCGCTTCCGCGGAAGTTACCCATCATCAGCTCAGAGGAGTCAAAACATTCTCCTGTTGGGCGGGGCCGCCTCCTCTTCGTACAGATGAGGAGACAGGGGCCTAGGAACACTAGGTAACCCAGTCTGGGGGTAGGGAGAGATCAGACTGATATTGTCTGATACTGAAGGAAGTGCTTCTTGTTTTTATAGTGAATAAAAATACAGATATTAAGATTATTTGCCTCAATAACAATGAAAAAAAAAAAAACAACACACAAGAAATAAAAACCACATACGAGGGCTGCCCAGAAAAACTCCAGCCATGGTCAATGTAATGAGAGCGGTTACGTGGCTGGATACTTTCCGGACAGCCCTTGTGCACAGCTATAGAAAAAGAACTGAAGGAAATGTGGGATGTAAAAAATACACTGGTTTCAAGAGGTCAGAAACAATATGTTATGATTTTTCTTGATCCCAAGAGTCCAACACAATGTTAAGTTTATCATTGGCTGGTGACTCAAATTATACTTGGTCGTCTACTAGCGAACGGCCACTACGTGGTAATTCCCTTGACGACTGATACACGTGGCTTTTTCATTTTTCAGTTTCCTTACACCCTGATGTGATTACTACTCACTAAACACGAGGATGAATTGAGCAAATGCCCAGTGTCATATTTTCAGAAAGCATTACTTGTAATTTTATGGTGCCTCTATATTTTCATATGTCACTGTGTCTATTTGTATGTCCATGTATAAAATAACAGTTTTTACTCTCTCCATAAGGTATTTTTCTATTTTAACACTTGTGCAATTGTAAGGTGAAAACTAGTCCCAAATGTCATAAGACCTAAATGGCAAATACCAAACTACTGTGGAGGAATTTTGCTGTTGAAATTGTAATGTCATAGCACTTCGGTGAGGGTGGAAGAAAAGACATTCTGATACTCTGTCTGCTCATAACAGGAATTTGGGCTTATTACTGGTTCTTTTCCTATTGAAAATATAGATAGCGTAAAATCTAACTAGAATAATTTCAGTGTTACTCGATATTTTATTAATGGGGAAGCATCACTTTAATTTCTGCAATCCACAGAATATGGACTAATTACTAGTTAAAGTGACAGTCCTACAGTGAAATGCAGAATCGCACATTACATTCTGCAAGCGATGACAGCACTTCCTCACATGCGATGGCACTGCCAGCCCAGGAGCCTGCAACACGCCTAGTCCGAGAGGGTCTCCTTCTCTCTCACTCTTATTCCGAATCAGAAAGAATCTGTTTTTCCAAACGTCTTTTGGGTTTTATTCTTCAGGTACAGGATTCTGGTCAATTAGAGCTCCTCACAGAAGAGGCACCGTGAGTAAAACACTTAAGAATTTAAGTATAGTGGTAAAATTATTATAAAATGAATCCTTAAAAAAATAACAAAAGCAAATGCTGGTTTGACTTGCATGTAGCTATTTCTAGTCACTGATTCAGAGGAAAGGAGCTTCAGAGTTACTTGTTACTGGGCAACAATTTATTCCAATTATCACTGAAATGTTCCTAATAGAGTTACTGGTAGATGAAAACAGATTTTAAAAAACAAACTATTAAATTCATAGTATTATCTCTTGTTGCATGAGGCAGAAATTATTCTAACAATTGACATTTTCTAATGTTCCAAGGTCCTTTCAGACATTTCAAGCAATGTGGGGGGCATCGGTGAGGACCCAAGGGGAGGGGTGCAGCTCAGAGCTGTTACATGTAGCAATGACACAATCAGATGGCACAGCTGCTGGATGGAATGGAGACTAGAAACCCGATGTTACCAGTGTGTGCAATGCCACCTTCTCGACCAGATGCAAATGGCATCCAACACCAACTTTCACGGGAGAGTTTTTCTTTAGAAAAAGGTAGCAGCTGTCATTGATAACTACATTCTCTTTTTGACAATCTCCCCATTACGTTTTTACTCATCTGTCAAAAACAAAAACCTGAACAAATAATCACAGTTTATAAATAACAATGGAGAACTGCAGAAAATATCCCTTGATACTTTATATGTTTTTTTTTAAATATATATAATATATATACACGTGTGTGTATGTCTGTATACATACACAGACAGACACATAGATGTAAGAGAGAATAATCTTGACCTAAGACTCTTGACCCACATCCAAGCAGACTCACTGACAAGCCTAAACCTTTCCATGTTTCTTTGACCTTCTGAGGCTAGAATCTGGGTAAGCTCAAGAAAAGTTTGCCACATGGCTATACGAGGGCTGTCCGGAAAGTATCCGGCCGTGTCATACTAAAAATAGAGGCATTGATGGCTGGATTTTTTCCAGACAGCCCTGCAGTCTCAAACGTCATGTTTACTTTGCAAGAAAGATACAATTTCTATGTTTCTTCCTTCTTTATAATATTAAAATGCAGCCTAAAACGTACTGCCCATAGTTGCAAATTGACACCAACAGACTCTGCGTGCACGGAAGGAACCGAAGAACACGGATTGCAGGGATGTAACCTGGAGAACGTTATCTCCTAGGCACAGCCATGCTTTCTGAAATGTGTCTTAAATGAGCTGATCGGTTCTCGTGGTAGTTAAGAGGAGCTGGTTGCTGAAAATTTACTTATTTAGCTTCAGTGTCTTCCCGTAACAGAGCAATAGGCAGGAGCATTATTAGCACCGGTTCCCAGGCAGGGTATATAGAAATACTTGTTGGATTTAATTGGGTTGAATTAAAATGCGTGCTTTTAGAGAATAAAGTTAGCATCTCAAGTTCAAGGTCCGCAAATGATCTAGAGAGGCTCTCCACAGTTGACTGTCTAATGAACTCCTGACCAGTTCCAGATGAAAGGGATTAAAATAACTTTCCTCAGCACTCACGTGAGTCTGTTTCATTATCTGGACTCAGGAAGCCTACGATAATTACAGTGTTACTTAAAAGAAGTTTCATCATGCAATTCCTGTTTGGGAAGGAAACCACCCAACAGTTGTGGTTTGTCACGAACCTATGAAACCCGTAACACCCTGCGGGCGCGCAGCCTGGACAACCCAAGGTTCCTCCCTGACAGGACACGGAAATGCCAATCTCACACGGACAGCTCACTGCCACAGTGCGACAATCCCAGCCCTGTTGCCACTGGGCGACTAGTCAATCGCGGACGGACGCACCCTCAGGGGACCCGGGGAGGCTGTCATTAACCCGTTGTGAGTGTGACGCCAAGGTCACGTAGCAGGCAATTACACCTTTTCGTGACACGCTGGCCCTCACGGCAGGGAAGCCACGCTTAGGGCTGCATTAGACACACAAAGCCTTCAGCTCTTGGGGAAAATAAAGGAAAAGCAAAAGAAGCAAAGATTGACAGACATGAAATTCGCCTCCTTACCGGCACGTCGCAGCGCCAACTCGCTCACAGGAACGCTGCCGTTACCGGTTTCTCTTTTAATTGCCCTGGAAGCAGGGTGCGGGGGGAGCACAGAGGGAAGGCAGGGCGTTCAAGGAGCGTGCTGGAACCTTTTCAGTTCGTCGCAGAGTAGAAAAATAAAAAGGGGGGAAAGGCTCAGTCATTTAGATTTGCTCTCAGTGCGGGCTGCACCGGTGGGTCCCGCCCCTCCCTCCCGCCGGGCTGCACAGCCCCTGTGCAGACACAGAAAGGCCACGAGCACGCTGGGGCCACTGTCTGCCTTGGGTCTCCCTGGTCCTGACAACTAGAATCCTCAGTGGGAAGGTAGTCTGCGTCTCCTCCCGGCGGCATTTGCATGTAATTCCCCTCCATTACGACTGCTTCACCATGGCTCTTCGTGGTGGGGTTTGATGACTCTTTGGGATTTTTCACTTTTTTTCCCTAAAGCTGTAGAACACGAATAGCTATCGTTATTATTTGTGGTGAGACCATTCTTTTAGTGTCACGTTCTGCATTCCTTACTGTCCTGTCCTCTTCTCTAACTCACATTCTTCCCCATATTTTCCTCTAACTCATAAACGCTGACATTTCCCGGAAGGCCAGGGACAGCAAGGTCACCAGGGCTTCCATTTCTCCCGTGATGCCAGCTGGTTTCAGCATGTAGTGCTGGGAAATCGAGGACAGAGGGCCGAGGAAGAAGGTGCCCCAACACCAGTCACTTCTAAAAACGATGACATATTAATGCCAAAAGTCTTCCCAACCAAATCCAAAATGTTCATTTTTATATTTATGAATTGGGCTTATCGCTGAAAAATCAGAGGTAAATTGTGTCTCCATTGCAAACTGAACCTCAAGTGTCTCCTACAGGAAACCACTGATTGTAGCAACAAAATAAAGTGGTTACTTAATGCGCAGCGCGCCGCCAGATGGCCGCGGAGGAATCGCGGACGACCCATAGCACGGCCCGCCCCTCTTCTGTCAGCAGGCACGTCGCCTCCCCAGAATTTATGACACCCATTTGCGGTGTTGTTTCCCAAACGTTCTTTCCAGCTCACGCTGCCCCGAGGCTGCGTGGAGCGGGCCACAGCGACAGGTTGTCTCCTGACAGGAAGCACCGCTCCGGTGCCAGCACACAGCGTGGCCTCTCCTCCTACAACAGGGGGTTTCTTAGCCCGCCCCTCCGCCCGCCCCCCCCCACGGCCCGCCCACACCCCACCCGCCCCACTGCCCACGCCCACGGCCCGCCCCCCACGGCCCGCCCCCGACGTCAGCATGCTGATGGATGTGTCCTGCCCAGTCGGGAGGGCAGTGGGGTTGGGGGTTAAAGGATGACATACACACGGGTCTCCACCAGTGGCTGAAAACACGCCAGAGAATTGCTCCTCCCGACATGACAGCGTTTAACCTACTTGTACTTCTTAGCTTTTGGATTTTTAAAAACATTTTCCCTTTATCCCTACCTCAAGCCGTTTGCATAAATTTTATTGTTTCTGCTTAACTTGTACAATCCTGAGAGCCAAGAATGGACTTGACTTAAGGCCTTCAATTGACTTCACTCTTTATAGGCAGATTTGGAAAAGAAAAATAATTAACAACGTAAGTTAAATAAACCTAATGAAGCTTTCTAAACTAGTAGAAATGTAGTGGAATGCCTGCTCTCCATGCTGTCTTTTGAGAGCTCATCCTAAAACCAAACCCATTAAAAATGGGAAGGGCCAAGGAGACAAAGAGCAAAATGACATATTTTCCTAAAAACCTTCAGGAGGAGTATTTTTCTGTCAGCGACAAGCGCCTTTGCTCGACTGGGGAACACAGCTATAGTGCTGGAACTGAGGCGGGTCAAGTCCTCAAGCAGTCACGTTAACTTCCCAGGTAGTCAGGCAATCAGCTTTAATGAACAGTGGTATATATTACACCAACGTGCTAATTATGGCAGTTTGTCACAGCATAAAATGCAATAAAACCAACACATGCCTTAGCTTGAACCCAGTATACACAGATTTTTCAAATGATTTAATTGAAGAGAGATTTTATTTTCCTGAAGCATTCTGTAATCTCTAGTGACTATTCCTTTGGTCTCTGCCTTTAAAGAAGAGTTCTAGAAAGCTTTGTACAGCTGAAAATACATAGAAGAAAAAATATGTACGACAAAATAAGTAGAAGGGAAAAACATATAGAGCTGAAAAAATGGTCATCGCTTTTGCAAAATGGTATCTTACTTTATAGTTACAAATTTTTATGACTGATATGCCAGTATTAACTACTACTTCGGTATCAACGTGACGAACATAACACACGTAGAACATGTTGGATACTACGTCAATATGCACGAGCAGTATGTGCTGGTTTATATTCTGAACATCTGTCTAAACGAAGAAGAAAGAATATTTGTATGGCTGTCAGTGCTGACTGAGATCAATGAACGATCCTTCAGCGTGAGTTCAATGCTGAAGTGTCAGGGAGCCCAGATGAGAGAGGCCTTAAACGGCTGAACATCATGTCCCGTTCGTGGGGTGCTGGGAACATGGGATACATGAACTATCACGGCATTGTGGAATGGGAAAGGCATTTCTATTTCTAAACCGAAAGTACACGTGCTCCTTTAATAGGTATAATAGGTATAAAACATACAAGGTACAGATGAGCAGAAAACACCGTAAGCCACGGGAAAAGTAACAGCCGAGTTCGCGACACGCATCAAGAGTGACATTCCTGGACAGGAAAGGAGGCGGCGCCCACGTGACGAGAGCATTACACAGCAACGCACGTGCCCGGGCTAACCTGGCGCCTAGGATTCAGCAGACGGGTTGGAGAGGAGCAAAGCGTCCTCAGGGATCAGTTGGTAAGATACAGTGTTTTGAGAAAGTTTAGGTGAAGGGGAAAGACCAAGGAAATTGCAGTCCCTGTGCTGACCAAGGTGACCACAGATGACAGCGCTTAGAGGACAGGATTGGTAGGACCCCTCAGTGCTCTGGAGGGGGCCTTGGCGCTTCGGTGACGAGATGGACAGGGGTACAGTTCATCGTGCAGGGGCAACTGGGAGGCCAGGTTACATCGTGAGGGATAGTGAGGACAGCCTGGAACAGTCATCTGAAAACCTACTTAGGGGAGATGGCCAGTATCCGGTCTCAGGAACATGATGAGCGGACAGATGACAATGGTGACAGTCATGAGCAGATCATGTAAACCACATAATGATGAGCTCTTCAAGAGAATGGGGAGAAAAATGAGAAGGACTCCTGGGCTGGCGAAGGAGGAGGAGCTCAAGTGACAGGCTGAGCAGGAGCATGAGGGGCCAGAAGGAGTGCGGAGCAGGACGGGATCGAGGAATTCAAGAGAGGTGATCTGGGCTCCTCCAGGGCATCCGATCCGCAAAGACTTCAAGTGTGTATAATCTGGGTGGGGACACCCCAGAAAACATGCGTGAGAAATAACGAAGAAGTGGACAACTTTCCTCAAATGAGTTAGCAGTTGTATCTCCAGTGCATAGGATAGAACAATCTACACAAATTCTAAACCAATTTGTAAGTAAAAATAACCTCCTAACAAATGTTGAATAAGTTAACACATGCTTAACACAGCTAATGTCATTTACCTAAAACTTATGACAAGCATTGTATTTCACACCGAAACTCAGAAACATTCCTATAGAATCAGAAGCAAGACTAGAGTGTCCTCTATCATCCTTGTTATTCAACATTTTCTTGGAGATTCTAGACAATATAATAACACGAGAAAAAAATAAGCAATGGATATTTTGAGAGGGAAGATACAAGCTTAATAATGTGTCTTTTCTCTTTTTACATGATACACTTATCTATACAGAAAACTCAAGAGACTCTTAATACAAATGGTTCTGACTAATAGGAGATCATCAAGGTTACTGATATAAAAATATACTGATATAAAAAAAGAAATTAAGAATATTGCTATACTTCAGTAATAAACATAAAATGCAATGGAAAACACAACCCTCTATATTCTAGGAATAAAACTTTGAGGTCTTGAGAAACAGATTTAACAAAAGATGTGCAAGATCTTCTTGGACAAAATAATAAATATTATTGAAATCTGTAACATGGCATATGAATAGCTAAGTTACACAATGTCAGAGAGAGACAATTTTCCTCAAATTAGTCTATAAATGCAAAGCAATTTCCATCAAAGTCTGATATGTTATTATAGAACCCAGGGGAGATCCAAACCCATTGCTTAACCTGTACACTAAATCTCCTCTATAAAATAGAGATTTCAACTTCATAATCTTTAAATAATTTGATCACATTTAAATGAATTAGGAAGGAAACCAATGAGCACGTTAATAGATGAAGTAAAATGATCAAGAGTGACAGTTTAAAAACCGTCAACATTCATTTCAAAATAGAGCACTGTAAGAAACACAGTAAACATTTAACTAAATGCATTCGGCACTGGAGAGCAGTCTACTAAACTCTGAGGACACCCCTCCCAGTGAGTGCAATCTGTGCACGTCCCCCGTCCCCCGAGCCACGCTGTCGGGCCACGAGCAGGTTCTCAGTAGTCAGCATAGCCCAGGGGTGCATCTGTGTCCACAGCTAGGCCCTCACTTCACCTCTGAGAGCCTGTCCCCTTAAGAACCTGGGACCACTGAGTCCTTCCTTTGTCTACAGTTCCATGGAGTGGGCAAATATTTCATGTGTATGATGTGTCTGGCTCCTCACATTCTTCTCAATGGCAGGCTGGCATGCTGTGAACACCTCCATCCTGCTCTCCCCCAAATACATTATTTTGGCTAACGTCTGCATTTTATCTAATGCTTTCATGCTGTACTTGATCTTCTGAAATTGGCGGTTTAATCGCATGTAGATGTTATAGCTGTAGATAAAGAATAGTCCCTCCTGTAGGATATGTCATTGTTGATATAACGTAATTTACTTTTCTCCTCTTCCGTGGATAGAGATTTAGGTTGTTTCCAGATTTGTTTGTTTGTTTGTGGCTACTATAAAAAGTGCACATATTATCTGCTGCACATTTTTAGTTATTTTGCTGTTATATAAAGTGCACACTCTCTGCTACATCCTTCTTTTAGCTTTTACACAGTATATACCAGTGATTCACTGCTGGTTTATGAGATAAAGTCTTGTCATATATACTTCCATGCCCGTAATAGAGTAAACAGACAACTGCAAACTCCACAGCAAGACAAAGGCAGGGCACCAAAAGTCCCAGATGGCTCAGGGATGAAAGCATTGCCCACCCAGGTCAGCTGAGCTACTGGATGAGGGTGTGGATTGTGACATTTATATCATAGGGACCCCAGCAGGTAACAATAGCCAGAATAAATGAGGGGCAATATTTGGAGGGATACTCCATGAAAAATTCCCCAGCTATTTTATGTTGAAAAATATGAAACCACAGCTTGAGGAAGCACCAAAGAAAATGAATAAAAGGAAACCTACAATGATACAAAATGCAGACAAAAAGAAACAGCACTGTTAAAGGAGACTTCCGTTTCCACGATGCACGAACTGTCGGATTTACCTTCCTGTTATGAACAATTATAAACCTGAGGAACTTCACGAACCAACGGTGTGCAGATATTAACCTGTAGGCAGCACAGGACGGTCGTCCCGGCAAGAAGGGAGACACAGGAGGTGAGCACGGCCTTCCCTCCAGCCGTCGCCTGCGCAGAGCCTCCCAAATGCAGCACAGAAATGCAGCTACCGCAGAGCATTGTGGTCACAGTGACATGAGGAGGCTGACAGTGCAGTGTGAGGAGGCAACGACGGAGACAGCAACTCCTGAGTCCCTTGCTTGAGGTGGGGGTGAAATTCTGCATTGCCTGGCAGGCCGAGGGGAACCCAGAGATTGCACAGTGGTAGGAAAGGCCGGTATTCTGGCCCAGTCATGATGGAAGGACCTCGTTAACGCCCTGGGCATGGAGTTGAGACACTAGCATGGTTATACCTTACGGGTAACAACATATTAAAAATATACAGAAATTAAGAATATTGCTATACTTCAGCAATAAACATAAAATGCAATGGAAAGCACAGCCCTCTATATACTAGGAATAAAGTTACTGCAACATTCCGTAACGAAACCAAAAAGCAAGCTGCAAGAAAGTCCAGAGAAGATGCCAGTAAATTAACTTCCTGTTGAACAAAAATTCAACATTCTTTCACAAAAGCGTTATACAGACTTATGACTACCGGTCTTCCATGCTAACCAGCATTCTAGCATATTCTCTAGATGCTATAATAGGCAAGAAAGAAAATAAATATATAAATATGCACTCATATTTAACTCAGAAATGGGCATGAAAAGAGAAACCATGGGACAACAATAGATGAGATACATGACAAAGAAGCAGAAACATGGTGGCATTAACCCCAGATATATCAGTAACTACATTAAATGTAAATGAATCAAACACTCTAATTAAAAACTAGAGATTATCAGATTGTTTAAAAAAGTGAGAACCAACGAAACGCAATCTATGTGATTTGCTTTAAAATAAGACACAACTAGGTTTAAGGTAAGAGAAAGGTACACTAGGTGAACATTAAGCATACGAAAACCATGAAACATATGAAAGCATATAAACAGCTAAGTTTCTATCAAACTAAGTAACTTCCAGATAAGAAGTGTTAGCAGAAATAAAAGGAGAAATTTTAAATTGATAAAAGGATAAACTCAACAGGTAAACGTTGAGTGTATGTACCTACTAACAGAGCATCAAAAAATATAAAGTAAAACTGACAGGTCTACAGAAAGAAACAGACAGATTCCCAGCCTGCGTTAGAGATTTTGGCTCTGCTGTCGGAAGTAGTATGAACAAAGAGACAAGAAATCAATCAGGATATAGGAGAGCTGATCGCAGAACATTCTAGCCAGGAGCTGAGTACGCATGAGACAGCGCATATGTAGCAGTCACAGATATATCGTTATCCTGGGCCATAAAACAAGGGTTAATAAATTTCAAAAGATGAGAAAAATAGAAAAAAAATACCAGGACCAGGAACCAAAGAAAACATTATCACTGCCTATTCTCCTGATCTTGTCAGAATAAGAAAATATTGCCTAAAACTCAATGTCAGAAACAAATCAGATAAAAATGCATAAATTCCTTATAAACTTTTATATATACCTGACACTAGAAGACATAGAAAACCTGCAAACTATTTATTAAAAAATATCCTAAATATATACATCTAAATTCTGCATGTATAAAGTATTATTAATGCCCTGTTACTGAGATTTTCACCAAAAGTGAAAATGTAAACGTTAGGCCAAGGTAGTAGGTATGCTGGGAAAGGTGATTAGAATTAAACTCCTAGAATCTTGTTTTCTAGAACATCTTTACTTGGTTTTTACATTCACTAAGTTAAATATTCATGGAAAATTTTAACAGTAGTTGCTAAAAAAAGGACACAGGATGCTTAGATTTCAAATCAATAGAGGAAAAATGTGGGAGATAAAATAAAAAAACAAGCAAAATGAAAAGGTTGTAACAGAGGAAGGATTAGAGCTGTACCTAATAAATATTCATGTGGTGCTTCCTACAGCCCAGGCACAGTTTAATCTCTTCACACATAGTAAATAACTGAATCCTCAGCACAACTTCATGGCTTTATCACTGTCTCCATTTCACACAGCAGGAAAGTGACATGCGATTTCATAAAACTACTAAGTGGTAGATTCAGAAAGAGCCAGTTTGGTGACAAAATCCATTCCTGGAACCAACTGGTAGAGCAAAGATAAATTAAAAAGAGATGTAATGGAAGGAATTTTAAAAATGCTAATTATTGATAATTACAATAAATGTAAAAGAACTAAAGCTACGGGTAGAAAGATACATTTCTAATGGGATTTCCAAAGTTACAGCTCCATCCCATTGTGAGCAGTATATACACAAAATGATAAAGCTGAAAGTAAAAAGATGGAAAAAGATTAAACAGAAACCAAATCAAGATTGAGGAGGTCATTTAGACAGGCCCTTGAGCCTCAGCTTGGGAGCATTTATGTTGTTTAATATTTTAATATGTCTTAATAATATTAATTGCATGTATGAATTACCATATTGTTTTTAAACATGGTAATGAACCTGCTTGTCAATAAGATCTTTCCTCATTATTATTATTTTTGCTTTAAGTTACATTTACAAGGAGAAATTACTGGTTTAGAAGTTGTATATAATTCTTCAGGTTTTGACATCTATTACATGTATTACTAAATTTACTTCCAGGAAAATTAAACTAATGTACATTCAAAATTCTTTAGATACTTTAATTTTTAAAAGGTTTTATTAATTTAATTAATTACAATGGTTGCATATTTTTCTCATTTTAATTTGATTTCTAGATTATTTAAAAAAGAATTTTTTCTTTCATATTAATGATTTATGAGGGCTGTCTGCCATGTAATATGAAAAACAGGCATTCATGGCTGGATTTTCTCTGGACAGTACACACACACACACACACACACACACACACATACTAACACACACACACAAGTATATATATCTTGTTGGAAATTTGTTTTCATGGTTTGCCAAATTTCCTTTAGGGTGCTAATGGTCTTTTTGACTTTAAGAGTTTTCATATATTAAAGATGTTAAAACTTATATTTTGTAAATGTTATATCAAGTTTTCAGATAACTTAAGTGTTATTATAGAGAAATTTCTCTTTGTTATTAAGAAATTTATTAGTTCAATATACTTGAATCTCAGTTTCCTTCCTTTATGTTTTTTTCTTTATCATGTTGAAAAAATTCTTTTAACACTGTAAGATTATATAAGATTTTGATATATTTCTATGCTTCCAAATTAAATATACAAGCGCTGTCCAGAAAGTATCCAGCCAAAAAATAGAGGTATTTATGGTTGGATTTTTTCCAGACAGCCCTCATACAGTTAAATAACTCAAACTTCAGTAAAAAAAAAAAATCACAATAAAATTATAAATAATCGAATTTAATAAAATAAAAGTTTACTGGGATAAAATGAAATTATAAACTAAAACATGTTGAATGTAGTGATAAGAGTAAATTGAGTGAAGTTGAGAATCATGAATATTTATATTAGGAGATAAACCAAAATAAGGCATAACCAGGGCAATAAACGAACCAAATATTAGAAACCAATGGAACAGAACACACAGATGTTCGACAACAGTAGTTGTTGCTCCAAAAGAATAATGAAACCTACGAACCACCTGTAAATGAACAGTATTAGTAACAAAAAGGGACATGATTAGAGATAGAAGAGACTTAAAATATAGAGAATACCTCAAACAACGCAAGCCCAGTAAGTTAGAAAATTTGGCCCAAATGCTTATAAAAGTATAAATCAGTATAGAATGCTCAAGAAGAAATAACAAGCACAAATCATCCTATAATAGCCACAGAAAAAAATTAGCATTAAATATAATCTCAGAAAACAGCACCGAGCGCAAATGATTTTGCCAGTGGGTTCTACAAAATTTCGAAGGAAAATGTCACCCAGCTGTCCCTGCAGCTCCTCCAGAAAAAGGGGAAAAGTAAAAGTACTCTCCAGTCCATTCCACGAGACCAGCAACATCTGAACTCAATCTCAGTCGTGACCATATATCTGACAGTCCTTAAAACAGCCTAATCCCACATTGTACAAAACAAACCAACCAACTTTTAACCAAGTTTATATATGTACACACATATATATATATACACACACACATACACACACACACACACACACACACACACACACACACACACACATATGGTCCAGAAAGTATCCAGCCATGTAATATGAAAAATAGAGACACGTATGGCTGGATTTTTTCCAGACAGTATATATATGTGTGTGTGTGTGTGTGTGTGTGTGTGTGTGTGTGTGTGTGTGATGTAATCACCATATTAATAGATTTAAAAAATGTATATGATCATCTTAATAAATGTAAAAATAATTTCAACACCAGAAAAATCTAGGGCACTTCTATCTAATAAAAGATAGCCCACAAAATATTCTTCTTAATGGTGAAACCTTTAAAAAACATCCTTAAGCAATATCCTAATATCACCCTATCTTTCCAGCTTTGTATTGGACACTCTAGACCCTAAAAATTGAAAAGAAAGTAGATGCAGGGGACAAAGAATGAGAACGACACAGGTTCTGTTATTTACAGAAGATGTGACCGTCTATCAGGAAAAGGAAAGCTAATCTGTGATTACCAACGACAAGGACGTTGGGAAGTGGAGCTGGCCAAGGCAGAGCCACCCACTCGAGTGTGAGCGTCCCATCCGGCTTAGTTACTGCTCCCCGGAAAGCAGGACAGGAGAGAGTGATGTGAGTGAGTGCGTGGCGCTAATTCGAAACGTGTTCCCAGGAAGCAAAAACAGGAAGTCATAAAAATGAGGTATGGCATGGATTCAATGAATAATGGGCACATTGATAAGCTGTTCATGGCCACGAGCAACTGAGGGTCAATCCTTGTAGCACCTGACTCTCTGAGGGACCACACACCACACGCCTTAGAACTGTCCCACTGGTGGTCCCTTACACGCCCACATTTGGGGGTTTGGGTTGTACCAGAGGAGACTGCTGTCGTTTTGGAGGAAGGCCCGAGGCTGCCGAGGAGGAACTATGAGTGGGAGGCGGGTGACAAGTGTGCCCACCATGCAGGCATAGCTATGTGAGAATGACGCTGATTGAGTGGCAGTGGCATGCTAAGTGACAAGTGTTTGAAACATTCAGATATGTACACAAATGTCTCTGCAGTGTGACAGGTCCCCAAGGTTTCAGTCCCCTGTACTGCACGGACACAGCAACAGCTGCAGGTGTCACGCAATACGGTCCCGAGCCTTCTGGGCCTTCCCTCGCCTGCATTTCCCCACCTGCTCTGCAGCGAGCAAGGCTGCTGGACTCGCTTTGGCCAGGGGAGTGTGCGGAAAAGCCATGCGCATCACTTCTGGGCCCCTGCGCTAGTAGCCATGTTAGCTTCCCGTTGCCATGGTGATAGGCAAAGTGCCAACCTACAGTCCCTCCCTGAGACGACTTCCTCTCCAACTAACCTATGTCTACCATTGCCAGTATGAGGAAGAAATAAAATCAGTCCCTCCCTGAGACGACTTCCTCTCCAACTAACCTATGTCTACCATTGCCAGTATGAGGAAGAAATAAAATTTTGGTTGTGTTAAGACAGACATTTAGAGGTTATGTGAAATCTTAATTTAGCTAGAGACTGGCAAACTATGGCCCAAAGGCCAAACGTGGCCTGCTGCCTGCTTTTAGTGATAAAGTTTTATTGATACTCAGCCACACCCATTTATATATGTATTATCTCTTGTTGCTTTAATGCTACCCAGGCAGAACTGATAATGGTCTGTATGGCTCCCAAAGCCTAAAATATTCACTGTTTGGCCCTTTACAGATACAGTGTGTTGACCCTGGTCTAACCCATTCTATCAGGATACAAATAAACAAAAATATCTGAAATCCATTATAGCCCCAAATAGATGAACAGTGACAATGAGCATGTGTTTTTCTCACCCACTAAATTTTGGGATGGTCTTGTTATGCAGCATGGTTGTCACACCATGGCTGAATTTTACAAAGTTCAAACACAGGTAGAACTCCGGCCTGCCGCGTGAGGTCGGGGTGGCTGGGCCGCCAGAGGGTGCTGCGTGGAGGTGGCCCTGGAGAGGGGCCTTGGATGCTGCGGCGCTCTGGTTCGTGACGCACGGCTCAGTCCCGAGGGCTGTTCACTTCCTGTAAGTTCAAGTTGTTTCCTTGAGAAATTTCAGTGTTTTTTACACACGCTACACTTCAGAAGAGTTAAAAAGAGGAACGAAATCACATTTACATGTGTTTGTATTGAGTGTTTTTTATGACATTGTTAAGAGAACAAAAACCATGTGTACAACAGTCAATACGAATGGTTTGTCATCGTTTGTTTAAAAATCGTAAGTTGGATGTGTATTATATTATTCTGGCCTATACACAAAGTATCTCTGGAATGATCGGTGAAAGTAAAAGCAATGAAGCTAACTGCTCGCTGTGGAACACGCCCACAGTGTTTTAAATGTTTTAATGTCTTTACCATGTGTTTATAACTTTTTTAAAGGTTTAAAAATATCAATACTAGAATTATAATGTATATTACTTAGATAACATGGTTATTGTCCTTGCACACAAGTCTCTGTCTGCTGCGTGAACGACGCAGAGCACGTGACTGGGTCCCCGGGGAAGGAGAGACCCTGCAGGCTGAGTGAGTCCATCACTCGTGCTGACACCCTGACCTACCCACATCTTTCTTCCTTTTATAGGTGAGAATAATACTTAGTATGTTAACTAAACTTTCAAATTTTGAACAGAAATACAGAAAGTTTCAGGAGCAGAATTTATAAAATAATCCGAGTTCTCCGGGTGATTTATACCATGTTGACTTGCATCATTATCAAATGTCGCTTTACAATTCCTTTTCATTAACCTCTCATCGTGCCGTTTAGAGCTGAGAGCATTCTTTTTGGTACACCCTCAAGGGTGACGGTCACGATGGGAGCACGAGTGGTTATGTTATCACTTTTAAGTCTGTTTAAGAATTGCTACATATAATCATACATATATACACAAAGGGCTGTACAAATATTTGGTGTAATAGAGTTTTATATAGTACCCTAAACCGTATGTCTAAGGGGCTTATTTTTCTCCTGGGTAATCTGGCTTCCACAGTAGGTAATGTGAATTCATTATTTCTTTTGCCTAAATGCGATCGTCATTTCTTTATTTGTATAGAGGAAGAAGAAGGCCTGATTGTATCTCCTGTACTGAGGGTTTCTTCTTTCTCCTGTCAGCTTCTCTCCTCTTATCACAATTTCTCTTGGCAGAGAATGATATTCCTGTCATTTTAGCGATCAATAACTGAGATGATAAATCTTAATTCTTTTCCGGTGTTTTGTCAACAGAGTGATTTATTTCTGCCACGCATGTGGTCATGTCCTAGAGGTATCTGCGATGTTTACACAATCAAAATACCTGGCATAAAAGTCACTGCAGGATTTTTTCCTTGAAACATAAAAATTTGTCAGATTTTAATCCATTAGTATTGTGGTCACCTTTGCTTAATTTTTTTTTTAATTGACTGAAAAAGTAATCAGGATGAATTAAGCTCCACTCTTATTTTCCTTAATTCTCCTTGGGATGATGTTAATATGATCATCCTTCACTTCAGAAGTAAAACAAAAATTACCATTTTTTTCTTTAGAACTAATTATGAGCCTTCAACACAAAATGTGATCTTATCAATTCTCAAACACACACACTCTTTTTACGAGAACAACAAGCTTATTGAACAACATGGTTAGAACACAAATAGCTAGCACTCCTTCTAACTCAAGAAATTAAGTGTTATACAAGACATAGAATCAAGAATTCTAGGTGTCAGTGCCAGCTGTCCCACTGGGGAATTTTTTTGCACAACTTACCCCATCTCTCATAAAGTGTGTATTATAAGGAACTGGCAGAAGTTTCTGCAACACTCTTGTGTACCATTAAATATCTTCTTGGTTATAATATGGATACTAAAGTTAAAGGATCATTTAATGTTTATTTGGGGACAAGTGGGTTAGGGAGGGGAGAAAGGGGAGGGGGTGGGAGAGGAGATGGGGGGAAGCTAAATATGAGGTGATGGAAAGAGAAGTCACATTAGGGGGTGAACTTATTATACATCAAGTTGACAATGCACTGTAGAATTGTATGCCTGAGACCTATGTAATCCTTGCTAACAGATGTCACCCCAATAAGTCTAACAATAAAAATAAATTAAAAAAAAAAGAAAGAAAAAGAAAAATTATACTTTCCTCTAATAGCTTTGAAGACTCTGAGAAGTAAACATTGCTATACAAAGCTTACATCCTTAGTACATACCTCGATGGGTGTACCTAAATACCGTGTGTATATAAATCAGTGCAAGAAACCAGTCTGAGATACAAAAGAGAGAAGGGATAACTAAAAGAAAATATGGATTTGTGATAAACTCAAATTAGATATAGTGTCTCTTAGTGGTAAACAATCTAGTCTTCTAGAGTTTTCTAGTAAAAGTCAGGGGTTTCAGAATTCTTATGTCATTTGTTAGCTGAGAGACATTAAGAAGTAAAGTCAGTCTTCTCTGTACATTGAAGTAATCAGGCAGGATGACTTTTAGGGTTCTGTCTGGACAGGATACTCTCTGTGTCTTTTACTATATTATTACCATTTGACACTGAGTTCCACTTGGGTTACTTAAGTGCCTTGGTCATCTTCTTTGAGATTTTTTTGTTGGCACAAACAAACCAGGTGGTTTTGATGCTAAAGGAGATAACTTAGAGAAGTTAGAAATTCCAACATGTTAGAAATTCCTCCAGCTTATGTAATTCCCAATAGTTCTTTGGAAATTTCCCTCTAATATTCTTCGAATCAAGCCATGACATCAAATTATCCCATTATTTTAATGTAAAACTTTATCTTCTGTTATACAAAGAGACAGATGAGTTCTGAAGCTGTAGAGAAACTCTGGTGGAACTAAAACATGCTCAGGCCTAGAAATTTCTGGACATCGTGCATTTCTAATAGGCCTCCTTCATTCGTATACATCCCCTTAGGGACGTGCCTGCCGGCACGCATTTGCAGACATATCCAACATGGCACCCACAGGGCATGCAACAGTCCTCTGTATTAACTGGGGTGGTTTTAGCTGCTTTAGCAAATAACCCCTAGGGTTTAGTAGCACAGCCCTGCCAAGGTTCCTTTCTTGCTGATGTGACAGTAAATGTGGATGTTCCTGGACTATGGAAAACGGTTCCCCATGCTGTGATGTAGGGATCTGTGTCCTTGTCATGTGTAGCTCATCATCAGGGTGCTGGAGGTCTGTGCTTCCACCAATATACTGGGAAAGCAGTTTCTGGACCCACTTGGGCTGGAGGCAGCGCACACATCACTTCTGTTCTCATTCTGGTCGTAACGCACAAGTCCCTTGGGCAGTCACTTCCCAGAGTGACTGTCCTATGGAGAAGACACATGGATGTCCACAGCCATCGCTGTCCACCCGACATGATCAATTAGGAGAAGGAGGCTCGTGTCAGGTCTGCCCTTTCATGCTCAGGTCACTGTGTTTCTGCATTAAGTGACTACCCACACACAACTCGTTACCAACTTGGTTAAATCCTCAATTGAATTTTTAGCTGTCCCAGGACTGACAACAGAACTCCTCCACTGATGACCTGAGTGACTTGCGTCACATTCATGACAAAGCAGGGGGCGTGTGGGAGCAAAGCAGTCCTGGATGACTGACGTGCAGAGAGGCTCCCCAAGCAGATGACTTCCCTTCCGGATTGCTACCCCCCACGTTCCTGTCCACACACTCGCTTCAGACGACTGGGATGTGCACCCCCCGCGTTCTTGGTTAGGACCCGCGTACGGGTGTTTAGCTATCCCACGGTTCTGTCTCAAAATAAATGTAAACAGTTGGACTTCTCCTCGGGGATGTCATAGCAGATACTTCGGGGGGACGTATGGTTGAGTACACTCACAACGTCCTGTTTTAGTCCGTGGTTATTGACGCGGGGACTGTGTGTGACAGGAGCCAGTGCTGGGGCTTTGGTCCGTAACACCAGCAAAGGCATCAGAGAAGCCTGGTCACCAGGCTGACGAGAAACAACGTGCTACGTGACCCTTCACCGTGCAGCTCAGGGGTCTCGTTTATTCACAGCCGTGTAAACCGAGCGACGAAAATCGTTCCGTCACCCCAGCGTCCGGCGGGCAGCAGTCAGGATTTCAGCAGCTTGGCCTCTGCAGCAGTCCTGTGTGCTCCTTACCCGTGTGGTGAAATATTATTTGTAATGTTTTTGCAGAAACCCTGCAAAATGGAAGAAGAGTCACTTCTGGAGGAGAGGGTGAGGACTCTTCATCAGAGATCAACGAATATGACAGTGACAGTGAGGAAGAGTCCGACTGCGTGACAGGATAACAGAGATCGGTTGCAATGTGTGTACTTTCTTTGTCTTTGTCCAGTGAAACGCAAGCAGCCGCGGAAGAGGAAAATACAGATCGGTTGGATTTTCATCCGCCAAGAAACAATGAACATTCTGAAACTAGTCCTGGAGAGAAAATCTTCCCAGATGACCCTCTAAGTGTTGCATCTGTGACATCTTTATACATCGGGGACGACTTATTCAAAAAGCTTGTCACCCAAATACTTATCACAGAACAAAGGAACATAAGTAAAAAGACTGTTTTCATGGATTGAAATGGGTTGATGTTACAGTCTCAGAAATAAAGGAAGTATTTGCCCTCATAATAATTACGGGCTTAGTTAGAAAAAAATAAAATACAAAGCTATTGGTCCACACATCTACTATTGCAACTCCACTTTTTGGCAAAACAATGGGTAGAGAACTGTTTTTGCCCATTTTTACCTTTCTCTATTTTTCTGACAACACACAAACATCGGTCCAAACACAAATAGACCGATCAAAGTGCAGGAACTCATAGACTGCTTTCTAAATAAATTCAGAAGTATGTAGGAACCAGAACAGAATCTGTCACTCAATGAAGGCATACTACCATGGAGGGGAAGACTTCACTTTCAAGTTTACAACCCAAGTGAAGTGATCAAATATGGTATTCTCAACAGAATACCCGGTGAGTCAAAAACAGGGTACATTTGTAATTTCCTCATCTACTGTGGAATGGGTATCGATTTGGGGAGAACCATTATGAATAATATTGATCCTTATGTGAACAAATGGCACCACCTATACGCAGACGATTTTTACAACAGTGTGAATTTGACCTCTAATTTGTTACTGAAAAAAAATCAGAATGTGTGGAACAGCAGGAGCAAATCGTGGAATACCAAAATCTCTAAAAAATATAACACGACAACGTGGAGAAACATGCCACAAGAGAAAAGGAGAAATTATGCTGCAGATATGGAGAAGTGCTACAAAATGGAACACTCGAAGGATTTCAACAATCCATCACACAAAACTAGTAAATACCAATAAAATCGAGCACCATACGAGGTGCCCCGCCCAGACGCCCCCGTGTATTGTGGGCCACACAGTTACACAAGCGGTATTGACCTTGCTGATTGGGATTGTCAGACAACCCTCTGTTTAGCAAAACCTTGAAGTGGCCTAAACAGGGGTTTCTGTGTCCTCCTCACCGTGTTGTACTCAATGGATTCTGTGTCTTTCAAAAACCAAATCACACATCGAAAACGGAGTTCCACAGTTTCCTGCTAAATCTGGCTCAGGCTGGGTCGGAGGCAGCTCCTCATGCATCGCAGTCTGATACTGAGCAAACAGCAATGACAGATCAACCTTCAGTGTCTAAATGTGCTCCCTGCTTTGATCTTCCAGGAAGACTTGTGGGAAAAAGGACGCAGCATGAACCCATAAAAGTTTTTAGCAACGATAAAAATGTCGTGTTTGTTACTGTCATAAAATATGTGGAGATGCTTTTTACATGTGCAAATACTGTGAAGTTCCCCTACATCATGGTGATTGTTTTTAAACTTACCAAAAAAATATATATACTAACTTTGATTATGAGATATGTTCTGACTATATTAGCTTCTGCCTAAGATGTATGCAAATTTTATTAATTACAGTGGACTATATTGTGACTGGAATAATAGTGGATATGTGTAATATTTTTTTGTGTGAAACTATGGAGAAACAAAGTAATTTATCAGTGACAGCATTCTTGGGAAACTTATGAAGACATAAGAAGAAACCTGGAATTGTAAGTAAACTTTATCATAAAATGAAATTGAAAAACATATGTATGTTCGATAAAATATGGTCTTTTTGACTAAAATGTCAAACTTTTAACTTTATATAATCAAAAGTTGAGAACCACCGATAATTGCAAGGTGAAAAGTATCAATTATTAAGCAGCAAAGTGATCTACCACTTCCCTCAACATTTTTTTGAAAAGTATCCGTTCATTAAAAAGTTCTAACAGGTTTCCTGGCGCCCAGCGTGACTTAGCCAAATGCTGCGAAATCGCCGGGTCCCAGCAGCAGACTCGGCTGCTAATGCCCCGAAGGAATGTGCTAATGATGGAGGGAGAGCACCCTCCCTGTCAGGGCGACACGTGGCATCAGAAGCTTGCCCTCAGGGTCCTCACCACAAAACGGGGAGTGCATCCAGAACGATCCGCAGGTTCTCCTGCTCTGCCAGCTCTCCAGCGTCAGAGAGGAAACCCGTAGCACTGCCTGCACGCGGCCTTCGCCACTCTGTCCGCCTGCCTCGCGGTCATCCTCACCGGCGTTTTGTTCACGCTGGCTCCACTCACGCCTGGCTCTCTTTGCCAGTGGGATCTGTCAACCACTCTGCAGCTCCCAGCATTTCTGACCATGACACCCCTTGCTGCCACTGTCTCGGTCCCGGGCCCTGGGCCTGCACGCTCAAATTCATGTGTAGTTTCTTGAAGCTTTAGGTCCGAGCTTATGGTAACGTGGCTACTTAACCCTTTAAAACATATTCCCCAGGTAGGCATCACTCTTTCTCTTCGGATCCAATTTAATGCCCATGAACGTGATCCATTTGATGCAACCATCTGTTTTCTTCTTCTGCCAAAGTCACTCTGCACATTCTGGCAGTTTCCCTAAGTGTATTCAATAATTCATGCCAAGGACACTTGGAATGCTTCTTGAGTCCCAAGTCTGAAAGCACCTTGAATGGACTGTTGGTTTGTGGTGAGGTAAGTAGGACGGGCCTACCTGTTTTGAGGTCTGGGAGATCAGAAAGATAAGTTAAGGTGGTCACTCTCCCTGATGGGCAATGCAGAAGTAATTTTAATTTACAGAACAGTGCCGCCTACGAGGTTTTATTCCTAGAGGTTGGTGGCTCATTTGGGGGTTTACAGCCTCCATCCACATAAGTACCAGTGTGATCTCTCTGCACACATGACGCCGTGCACACCGGGCGCAGCAGGTGGGTTCGGGAGAGGGCATCTCACCGCTGCTGGCTCAGGCGTGGTAGCCTCCCAGGAGGCCCGCAGATTTGGACCCAGATGGCATCCGTAAGAAAAACAGCTTGGGTCATCATGACTCTTGTCACGTGAGCTAGAAAAAGAAAGGTAGCATGCCTTCCGTGAAAGCGGGGAGGAGAGGGAGAAAGGGAAAATTAGGAGTAAAAACGTTGGGATGAAGACAGAGTTCTGATGTCATCCGTGCTTCTGGTTTTTCAGGAGCCCAACCACATTTCCTGTCTGAAATTCCACGATGTATTGGGATAGTTCCAAAATAAGCTCCCATCTGCTCTTGTTCGAATAAGCAGGTCATGTCACTTGCAAACTAATATATATATATATATATATATATATATATATATATATATGTATGTATATATATATGTATGTATATGTATGTATATATATATGTATGTATATGTATGTATATATGTATATATGTATGTATAGACACACACACACAACCACGTATAATATTCTGTATAATACTCTATACATGAAAAAAATTAGTATCTTTCCAGTCAGTACAAGGCTTGACATATATTAATTATTGCTAAAAAAAATCCAGATTAAAAAATAAAATCAGAATCATCAGGTTTCCAATTATTTAAATGATGGCAGTTCTCATAGTTTACCTATTCTCTAAACAGCACATATTTCCCATATCTAGATGTTAGAGGAAATTCACAATTGGAAACATTTACAGCTCTAAACAGAACTTTTAACATTGCATTAAATAAAAAATTGGAATCTGGATTTTTAAAAAAAGTATTAAACATTCTCAAGACAGTCTTCCAAGTCTCACCAGTTACTCTTAATCATAAAACCCTTATTTTGTGCTCATTTGCATAACAGAAAAACCCACCACAAATTTCAGCACAAATTGCAAAGAATGTTTTGAGAAATAAGCTTAGACTAAAGCTTAGTGGTTTTTCGTGCCTGTATTCAACTTGTTCAGACTGTAGAAAAGAATGAGTTAGCCAGAAGCGAGCATAGCTTCTGACTGCTATCTCCAGAAACCTGCATCATATCAGTGATTCAGTCATTTAACACTATGTTTACATATATATATACACACACACACACACAAACATATATATATATATATATGAATTATATAAATATTTGAAGGCTGTCCGGAAAAACTCCAGCCATAAATGCCTCTATTTTTTCCTATCACATGCCTGGATACTACTGGACAGCCCTCGTGTATTAAAAGAAAGAGAAACAAAGTACTACCCGGGTCTTGGTGTCAGCATCTAGGAAAGGCGAACTTCAGCGCAGGTGCAAATGTGGCTGACGTGTTACTTTCTGATTGACTCTTTTAATAGTGATTTTAAGCACGGGTGTGTGTAGGTTCAGTGAACCGTCACCATTACACTGTTCTTCCGCGTTTCCTTCCACTAAATCTGCCGGGATTCATGGCCTTCCCCAGGCTGAGCTAACCCAGGACCCATCCTCGGAGGGGGTACGGTCATGACATGAAGACTGCTCTTTTGTGAACTTCCATAATGAAATTCTGGCTTCAGAAATTGCAAATTGTTTGTCTTTGGCTGCATCATTTGACTCCCCCCCCCCCCAATCTTTCTTTGCCCATTTCTTACGTGGTGATAATAAAATTTGACTTGAAAGGTGATTGCAGAGTCGTCAAAGACAAGGGCACTAAACAGGAGATACGTAGTAGACAGTAAATAAACAATTATCCTCTACCTGAATAGAAATTCTTTTTGCCTCCAGAAAAGCTTTTATAAGTGAATTCATTCATTCCATTCTTGGTTTCCAAGAGCATCACTCCTTCGGTGCAAAGAAGAGAAAATGTTTTTTCTCCCTTCCAAATACTTCCATTGAGTCAGCGATTTGCATTTGAGTGCAGGTCTGGTTATGTGTGTCATCTCCGCTTAGGGCAGAGGCTGCAGAGATGGAGCCCTTCTTAAATCTGTACCCCAAAGAAGGCTCAACCCCAAGGACTGCCACCTCCTGGTCTCCTTCAGAGGTCTGCTGAAAATCACCCAAGCACTTGGTTTCCTTTTAATAAAGTTCTCTGTCAGCAGGGTTGAACTCTTCATTGTGTTCTGTTTTGACCTCCTATTACTGCATAGTCGTACATATTAATAAGGAAGTATCTTAGTCCATTCAGGCTGCTGTAGCAGAATTCCACAGAGCTTCAAACAACAGAAATTTAGTTCTCAAAGTTCTAGGCTAGAAGCTCAAGATCAGCTCTCTGGCAGATTCTGTGTCTGATGAGCACTTGCTTCCTGGTGCATGGAAGACTGGTAGGAGGGGCCAGGGAGCTCCCAGGTCTAATAAGGTCCTAATCCCCTTCCAGAGGGCTTTGCCCTTATGACCTAATGGCCTCCCAAAGGCCCCGCCCCCTAACCTGACCTAATGGCCTCCCAAAGGCCCCGCCCCCTAACCCCATGGCATTAAGGGTTAGGCTCTCAACACCGGCGTGTGCCGGGGACACGAACATTCAGTCTGCACTAAGAAGGCAGTAGGACGGAAGTAGTTAGCTTTCCACCCCCCTCAAAGAATGAAAAGATATGAAAACGTCGTCTTTTCATCTGGGCAAACAACTAGACAAAAAAATGTGTATGCAATTTTAAAGATGTTTCTATTCCCTCCTTTTTCTTACTAAAAAAAAAAAAAAGCAATGTTAAAAAGAAAAGTGCATTCCCAGTTGATTAATGAAAATAGCCTCTGAATGATGAATTAGAAATGGACTGCATTTGTTCCACACAAAAGCTTCCTGGTAGAAAATAAATTTGCTCAATACCAAGGTTTTCAATTATTATCAAATAAAACATTTGAGTCATGTCTTTCACTATTAAAGTCAAGAAAGGCATCAGACTCCTGTTTGTTGTGATTTATGGCGAGTTTAGCAGATTCAGAATGGCTGGCTTTATTCAAATTTATCATTGCGCATTCAAAACCAATTTCAAAAATATCCTATTTCTTATTATATAAATCAGTGCAAACAAACCGTTATAATTTTTAAAGGTTCAAACATACATTGTAAATATTTATTTTGCACATACGAGGTCAGACAACTAATTTCGTGAACTCAACCTGGAAAACATGCTGCACACCTCACTGCTGAGTATCACTACGGTCACCTTCAAAGTGCTCCCCTTGGGAAGCTGTGCACTCACGCCAGCGCCTAGTCCTCCCTTCAGAGCAGTTTTGGAACTCTTTTTCTGGAATGGCCATCAGAGCTGTCGTTGTCCCCAAAATCTGACAATTAAGTTTGTGAACTTGCCACCGTATGCTTATTGGCAGCTCTGTACAAACAGCTTGGTTATGACGGGGTTATGACAGCTTACAGAGCTGCCTATAACTCTGACAAGGACAGCTCTGATGGCCATTCCAGAAAGAGAGTTCCAACACTGCTCTGAAGGGTGGACTGGGCGCTGGCGTCGGTGCACAGCTTCACAAGGGGAGTCCCTTGGAGGTGACCGCGGTGATGCTCGGCAGTGAGGTCTGCAGCACTCTTTCTAGGATGAGTTCATGAACTTAACTGTCTGACCTTGTACTTTAATTTTATGATTCCTTGGAGGGGTTAACCCTTATTTTGCTGAGGGCATGCCAGTCCGAACAGTGATTAGCACATAGTAAGCACTCATAACTATTTCTTGACTTAAAATTATTTTTATACTAGAAATGTATATATTTCATCTTTGGTATTTGAAAAGATACCTTATCTCTACAGAACTGATCAACTGGTTCAGTGATGAGTATTTACTTGTCTGTTTCACTAAGTGCTAAGTGAGATGGCGAGTACATAAGTTAGACGCTACCGAGAGAGGGAGAGGGTGATGGGTTTGCACGTTATTTCTCAAGTAATATACACCAGTGATAACACGACATGCAACTTTATTGCTTGTAATCATTTAATGTTTCAATTTTATATCAGGTGAATTATTTAGTGGACTTTTAAAAAAATTCATTGCAACCAAGTTGCATGGTTGTAGGATATATAAACTATGCATTTCTTCCTCATATACCCTACAACGTCCTCTCCTACTTTATTGCTATTTCTTGTCTTTGTTTCTTTTTTTTTTAAACTTAGGTGACATGAGATCTTATTTCGTTTAGTTTTTTAAAAGCCCCTCTCTCCTCCAATAATTTAAAGACCCGGGGAATAGCAACATGCACCATTAAACCTTATCAATAATTTGACTTATTTGCCACTGGTAATGCAATGGTGTGTTCTTACAATAATGCAGAGGCATGAAAAAAAGTAAAATATTTATAGGACAGGTTTATATTAGGAGAGCTCTTCAAATGCATATGCACACGGTGTTTTCCCCTTTGTCCCGCTGCATGGAGATTTGGGACATTTAATAGAAACAGCGAAAAGCAGCAGAGATGAATTCATGTGGTTTCTATAGCAGAGGCACTTCATAGAGGCACTGTCCTTGGAAGCGATTCATTCTTATCAAAAGCACAAGGACAGGGTAGCTGGTTCCCCCAGTACATGGCCACACAGGTCCAAGTGAAATGTGGCCGTGGCCGAGGGCGGAAGGCGGGTGTGAGCGCGCCGTTCGGGGGACAGAGCCGTCGTTCTCCATTTCCACAGGCCGCACGGCAGCCGCTCACGGCGTCAGAGCACGTCGTCCTCACCATGACAGAAACCCAAGCGTTTCATTCTCTTTTTCTTTTAAAGATGAACGGAATTGTGTGCTTATGTGATTTGGGGTAAGGCTTTGTATACTCTGTCCTGCCTAGTTCACCTTTGTGACTATTACCAGTTCCTGCTCTGTGACTGGGGGATCACTGTCATATTGGCTCCTAAGGACTCTGACTGGGCCGAGTGACCAGAAACCAAGCGCTGCCTTGGGGAAGGCACAAAGGGCACCACAAGGACAGCGAATTCGGCGTGGGAAAGGAGGGCTGTCGTAGGCTGATGCAGCACACCCAGAGCAACGCACGGACATCGAAAAGCCTAATTTTGCTTTTTAACTAGAGACAACTTCTTCTAATCAGCAGCCCAGACACGGAGGCAGTAAAGCAGGCGTTGTAATAGGTGGCCGTGGTGTTGGAAATGGGCCCTTGCTGTTCGTCACAGGACGAGCTCAGACGAGCACAGCGAGGAGGAGACCGGCCGAGGGCAGCTCGCTGTCAGGGAGGCGAGGGCGACCGGCTCGGACAAGGGCAGCTGCCCCCGAGGGAAGCGGCTGGGGGCGCCGGCTCCCGAAGACGAGCGGTGGGGCGTGAGCCCCCGCGACTTCCGAGGCGGGTCCTTGCTGACCACGCCCCCCACCAGAAGCAGGCTTTCGGTCCTTATCTGCCTCTGGGAGCTGTCGTGGTGACGCTGCGGGTGGAGGTGTTTCCCGGCTGCCATGCTAACACACTGCAATCCCTAGGAGCGGCTCACGTTCACCTGAAGTGGCACGATGGCACCCCGCGTCCCCTCTCAGCCGCCCAAGTCCAGTTCTGGACGGACTGCGTGGGCCTTTTCCTTAAGTGCTGCCGTCGCTTCCTCCTCCTCCTCCCCCCGCCCCCAGCCCAGAGCGCCCTTCTTCTGCCTTTGGTAACAACTGTCACAGCAGGGGCTGTTATAATGGGGAGCCCCAGGCGTTGGGGGGCTGATGCTTTTAAGGCCCAGAGAACCTCAGTACATTGTATAGTCAGGACCCTTCTGGAAACCCTGTGGGAAGAAGACAGCTGACAGGATGGGGCCGGGCGGAAGGCAGGGACACCGGAACAGGAACAAAGACTCTCTCCCACTCAGAATGACGTGCTTCACGAGCCTTCAACGTGGGCGCCAGGCAGATGCAGGACAGCCAAGGCTGTGAACGTCCTCTGGGGTCAGGTTCAGGCTTTAGTACTAAGGCTGTTCACGCCCCCGTCGCGCGAGTTCTCTCACCTCTGTCTTTGTCCGGTGGCCCTTCCAAATCCCCATTTACGGTCAGCCTGGAAACAGCTGAACTCGCGTGGATTTAACGGGTTGCGTGGTGACGGAGTGGGAATCTGGGCAGGTGCCGCTTTAGCTGAACCTTCAGGCTGCAGGCGCGGGCGCCTATTTCGGGGGAGCAGGGAGATTTGGGGTGTGGGCCTTCATCTGCCTCCTGCCCACACGCACACAGAGCAGCCGTGGTTTTTGCACACACACACACACACACACACACACACACGTCCACATCATTCTCACTGAAAGTACTTTCCCTCCCTTTTCCTCTTCACAGGAGGAAAAATCGTGCGGGACAAAGCATCGTTGTTTGTCAATCAGTCCAGGAAACCCGGGGGGGACGCCAGGCAGCCAGAGCGGGTCCGCAGACAGTCCGCCGCCCGTGGCCGCCCCCGCCCCGTCACTGCTGGCCTTTTTACGTATTCTTTACAAAGAATTCATTGAACTTCAATTAATATGAAAAATTCAGGTTCTCATCTGATTTTCATGTGACTGACATCACGCTGCTACTAAAAGTGGGACGACGCGCAAGCACGGTGAGAATAAAACTTGCAATCTGGTGCCCGCCACCGCGTTCTTTCCTCCTGGCCAAGTCATGTCGAGCGTTTCGCTGACCCTCGGCCGGGACACACGACACCGCTTTCCCGGAACCCTGATGTGCACGCTTACATACAGGGACACGCATGGAGAACGCCTCCACACGGCAAAGGGCGTGACGCAGCTTCTGTCAGGGGCTCCGTCCGTCGTCTTCAGGGGCAAACGCCCGAGTCACCAATGACTGCCGTCACTCGGTTCTTGGTGTGCGACTCCCCGCGGGGTCACGGGTCAAGGAGGAGGGGTCTCCAGGCATGGAAACGTGCACACCCAGCCGCGGCAGCCCACCCTTCGCACACGCTCTCGCCCTCATCCCCAGGGACGCTTGTGCTCTCCGCGAGGGACGGAGCAGGCAGGCCCCTCCCGGGGGCTCTTGGACCCAGCGCTCCGCCCGTGGGGACCAGGCTGCACCCCTGCTTCCGCGCTGTGCCGATACCTGCCTGCGGCCTGCTGCCCTCCCACAAGCCCGACGGTAATCCTGCAGCCTGCTGCCTCGGACCCAGTCACTGTCACAGCAAGAGACAACGGCCTAGAAAGGTCACCATGGGAGCAAAAGCCACCCATTTTTCATTTCTGGAAACTCTCCTGGGCATCGGTTTCCAAGTTCACAACCCCCTGCTAAACTCTTATTGGACACTGCTCCCTTTCTCTGCCATCACGGTGGGCGCAGTGGCCTTTCCCCCCATTCTTCTCATGGGACGTTCAGGATCAAGCAATTCCCGGCCAAGGAAGAAAAGGAAAGTTGTCATATTCCCCCATGGATTTCTAGGAAAAGTGGTGATAAAACCAAGTACGACTCCGAAGGAGACTGGGGAGGAACCGAGGCGGGTCTACGAGGAACGGCTCGTGTATTTACGCTGGACCAAGGTCATTCATTTTTTACCACAGCAAACTGAAACAGCCACTAATATCTGAATAGTTGGGCATGTTTTATTGAGAAAATACTGACTTTTCCCTTCGTCTTTATGCCTCTTTGTTAGTAGGTTGGCTCAGTGACAAACATGTGAGCTCTTTTGTTGGAAAAGAACAACAACAAGATTTAAAATTAGGACTCTTTTCCAATTGTGCCTGTTGCCCTGGGGCAGGAGGCAGGATCGGAAAGCAGACAGATGTAGCCTGACGTACAGCTGTCTCTATTTTCCACACTGCAGACTGGGAGTAGCTTAGTCATCTCTGACCAAGTACACATCACTACGGATTATTTAGTTCTTGGAGGCTCTATTTTAAACTTTAAAATTCTGAGAGGGTGATTCTCATTTTTAAAAAAATCTGAAATTCCAATCAGTTTTTTTAAAATTCGAAGCATCTCACCTTATTTTCAGTTGAACATCACTTTCCCCTTCCTTCCTTGTAACTGCCAAGGACACAAAGGACACTTTTCATACATGTGCACATATGAACGTACCCGTATGCACATGCATAAAACTTTTAAAAACCAGTAAGTGGCATTGACAAACTTTGACTTTAATGTCATCTTGTTTAAAGAACTGTGGTCCAGGGATGGAACTGAATGAGAGCTGATGCCCACCGTCACTGTTGATGGGCAGAGTCTTAACTCAGAAAGGTACCGACGGCTCCTGCCCATTTCTCCAGGGTTGTTCACATGGGCTTTGGTCAATTCTGGCAACATAACCCTGCACTTCAGTCAAAGCACTCAAGACCTGCGAGGACACGGGGATCGTATGGGAGTCTGGGCTGTGCAGACAACCCCTGCGAGCCTCTGGCTTTCATGCACATCTCACAGAGAGGGGTGCCTTCGTCCAGCCATGCCAAACAGGAACACAGGTATCTCTGTCCCGAGCCAAGGGCAGGGATACTTACTGCCTAGTGTAGTGAAGTTGACGTCTCTCACTGCAGCCAATGTCAGGCAGGCTCACTGCCTATCACAAAATACTCCTGTTCTCTAAATTCAGGCTTTCCCCCTGTAGTGCAATACACGGTGTGTGCAATTATTTCCTGGATCTTTTTGTGTTGTCCTGCGGGCATTCAGGCGTGGGGAACTGACACCAAAAAAATGCTGATGCTCTCTGACTCTGCTATTACTGTGAGTAATAATTTTTCCTTTGTCTCTGACCCAGGAATCTTGTGTCTTTGAGACTGTGTCAAGCTAACTTGTTCCCTTGCAAGAAGAGTAAAATCACCTTTGCTGGTCTTGATAGGAGGGTATCTGGCCTAGCAGGAACGCTGACTCCCAACTTGTCACAGTACCGATTTGGTGAATATCAGACAACAGAAATATTTTGTTTGGACAGATCCGTAAGCCTACGCTATAGACCAGAGATTGGCAAACTGCTGCCCTTCCTGTAGGACAAATCAGGCTTGGTGCCTGTTTCTGTAAACTAAATTTTATTTGAACACAGCCTTGCACATTGCTTCCATGTTTTCTGTGGCTACTTTCATGCTACGACAGCAGAGTTGAGTAGCTGCAACCATGTGGACTGTAAAGACCAAACTATTTACTTTCTGGCTCTTTAGAAAAATCTTGCTGACTGTTATGGAGCAAAGGAGGCAACCACAAACTCAGGCATCACCGGCGATTGAGGAACACGAGGGCTGAGTGGAAAAAATCCAGCTACCAATCGTAGGACATGGCTGGATCCTTTCCAGACAACCTTCGTACGTGGAGCTGAGAGGTGAAAATAAAGCAGATATTACCTAACAGGAAAAAAGGGAGCTTCCCGGTTAGCTACAGGTAAATTCTCCAAGTCTATTACCTACACCTCCTCAATGCATTCAACAAATAGGCAAACGGGCCAATACGCAGACGAACCTCGGCCAGTAACCTAATTCCTTAAGACACTCTCATCCTTCCTCAGAAGCGGCCTCGAAGGCTGTGCAGGAAGTTGGTCGTCTCTCCTCAGAGCCCCCAGCACCTCACCTACACGTCTTATGTAATCAGTGTTCTGTCTTGTGTAATATTCACACACACGTGAGTCCTCCTGCAAGGGCTACACACTTGTTAGGGTGGAATCCGTATTTGCAAATGGTTTAACAAACAATTATTTGCAGGATCCAACTTTTAGGATGATGATCCACCATTCACTAACTAGACATTGATTTAAACAAACCCCTTTTTAACCTACCAGACCTGAGGCCCTGAACCTGACTGTCCCCAACACCTGGGCTCCTGAGCATTAAAGAGAAAAAACCAACATGACATAGAAAAGTGTTAGTTCCATGCAAACAAGTGTTCAGAATAAGATGGAACTTGGAGTCATGTTTGTCACGTACGAGGCAAAGTGCCGAAAATCAGGTACCGTGGTACGGGCAGCAGGTTCGGACATGACCGAGAGATCGGTACGGTGCCCTGGGAGGGTTAAAAAAGTAGGAGTCATTAAAACGGGATTTTCTTTTCTCCTGTAAGTCTAAGAAGTAAATGATGCCCTTAAATTTAAAAATTAAATATGCTGTAACATACTGTGTTTGTAGAAGGTTTCCTTTTCTAATTATACTTCTTAAAGTCTAATTGCTTTTCCTTCATTAGTTTCAAGTTAATAAAGGGCAGAACAGAATCACTTCTGCTGGCAGGAGGAAGCATGGATACATATTGATCTGTTCTGAGAAGGTGAAGCTGGAGGAGATGCGGCTCTGAAGGAGACAGCAGCAGACCTCAGAAGCAGGAAAGGGGGGCGAGCCACCCCGTTAACCACGCCGCACCCCCACGGCGGTGGGACTCGGGCGGGTGTGACTGCCGTAACGACACACAGCAGCGGATTCTTGGGGCAAAGAGGTTCCTCAATGTGTCGGGGGCTATTGAGCTGAGTCACTAGGGGGACATTTCACGATGAGATAGCTGACTAGCCTGTAAGCAACTCAGGATGTGTAACAGCACCACCAACAGCATTATTGAAGCACTTTAATGAGCAATTAAAATGTATTATCTCATTTATTTGTCAAAAAACCCTTATAAAGCAAGGCCGATTATTACCCTCATTTTACAGATGAGGTCAACTCGGCTTAAACGGGTTAAGCGATGCTGAAGGTCACGTAACCAGCATCTGGAGGAAGTGAAGTCTGACTCCACTTAACGCCATGTCACCCCAGACCACTAGCCTTTTGAGTAATTATATCCCATTGCCCTGAGATGGGCGGGGCCGCGTCCCAGGAGGCCACCCTGCTCCTAGGGAGGAAAGCCACCAGCTCCCCCAGAAAATCTCATTAAGGTGGGTGTCGAGACCAAGGAGATGCCCCCCCATTTCAGGTATGACTCACCCCCGAAGCATGTCTAGCCCCCTGAGACGCGCCCTGTATTCTCAGCCCACCGGGCAGGGCGTGGTCACCCCTGCACCCCAGCACCCTCGGTCGCCGATAATGGCACCGCAGATGTTCCCAGCACAGATGTTCACGCCCAGATTCCCATCTGTGTGCCACCACGCTTCCGGGAAGAGTACTCCCATTGCAGGCCCCGCCGCTAACCTCCTTAGCACTTGGGCGCAACAACGGGCCAACCCTGACCCGAGTCTGTGGAGGTGCTAGCACACGTCTTTCAGGCAGGTCCCGTCATTTCTCGTCTCAGAGTCGCTCAGAATGACACAGGCCAGGCGCCGGCCCCGAGCCCGCGGGTTCCCGCCGACGCCGAACCTCTTCAGAGAGCCCGGCCGCTTGCAGGACGATCGGCAGGGCGCGGGGCGCGTTCTCGGGGCCTGGCGCTCGGCCGGCCGCGCCGTTTCCTTCTGAGTCCCGCTGAGCCCCGCTCTGGCCTCAGGGAGAAACCCAGCGGAAAGAAAAGTGCTACTTTTCCAGGCAGCGGGACGGGAAGGGGGAAACGTGTGAGTGAGCGGGGCAAGAACGCAGAGTACACACGGAAGAACGCGGGGGAGCAGCGCTCCCCTACAGCGTGGAAGCGGGAGGGCCGAGTGAGCTCACCACGTTGCCCGGGCACGGCCCTAAGAGCGGTCGGAGGCCAGGACGGTCCGTGTGGCGTTCCTGCTGGGACTCAGAGCACACACCCACGGGCTGAACCTGGATTTCTAACTCTGCCAGCCGAAGGCTCCCGTGCCCTTCACGGCGAAGAACTGCAAAGCTGGACCAGCAAGATCGCAGGTGTGTCTTTGCATCCTGCAGTGACAACCGTGTCTGGCTTTTCTGTGGATCCTTACCAGTCTTCAAGTTCTAACAGAACAGAATTATTGTAAAGGGAGGAACAGAAGGGACATGCAAACTTCACGAGGTGTCTACTGTTTTAGGCTTAAACAATGTGGTGTCAATGGGAAATAAGTGACAACTCTAAAGTACCAGTCACTTCAAGTTTGGGACTATGTCTGTTTTTTGCATCCCTCACTTAAAAATACCTATAACAGTCACAAGTATATCATAGGAGCTCATTAAATACTTAATGAGTTGGTGGCACGAGTTTTACAAGCAATATGGGTTAATGTACTTATAATAAATATGCATAAACCTATGGGCAATACAAAAATTATTCCGATTTTTCCCGTCTACTACTCTATAGAACGGCCACAGGACAGACCCAGGTAACTGATTACTTTTATTACTTGCACATGGTGCGCTTATCCCAGTAGAAGTTCCCAGGCCGCTACATGGACGTCGGCTCTGACCAGGAAATCATCCTTGGGCTAAAGCCAACCCTCTCTTGAAAACTAACCGTAGAGCCATAAATGGTGTTAGGAAGTTGGCGTGACTGATTACTCTGTTAATCAGGCCAGCCACAGCCAAAACCAAATAGCACCGCCTCCTAAGATGGCTCTTCATATTTCAGGAATTGCACATTTCAAGAGTATCTCCCCGTTTACGAGAGTGAACGTTCAAAGTCGTCGTGGGCATCTACCTCTCCTTAGCCCTTCGTGTCTACTCCACTCGGAATAATGGGATTTTCACCTGTGTTAAGTTTCTTGAATCTGCTGCCTCACTTTATCTCCTTGCCGCTCCTCTAATTTAGACCATCTTCAGTTTGGACTTGAGCCACTGCGAGCCATTTTCAATTGACATTCTGGAGTCTAGATACTGCCCTCCCCAGTACAACTAAATTCTGCAGACACATCTTCGAGGTACGCTCCTTGTCCAAAAACTATTTCATGACTCCCTATTGCCTAGTAAATAAAGCCCATTTTTCAAATATTTTAAAGAAGGGCTTTCTAAAAATTAGCTTTACTTCTCTCCAGTAGCAAGCCTGAGGTTATGATCAAGACCTATGACTTCTCAGAGTCCTACCTTCTCGGTTTAAAAATGGGTTGAAACCGTTTTCTTTTGGGCCTGTCATCTGTGATTTTACGCCTTGTTCATAGGGCAACACGTGTACTGCGTACACAACAACCCCAGGTTCTTGCTCTCCCCACATCATGAGGTACACCAGAGGGTCCCTACACGTGGACTGCTTACCTGACCGTGTGCTGTTGTTTCACCAAAGAACAGAATGTGGCCTTTATTTTGATGATATTGTTACACAATTGAACACTCAAATAAAGGCCACCTTGTCTTCCAACCCCGTCTGTGACCGTGGGGAGAGCTGGGGACTCTTCCTACAGAGCATCACGCGGGACTTCCTAGCGTGGGCGTGCGGACCCTCTGAGGGCCTCGGGATGACTCTGCAGGTCCCTGCTGCAGCACCTTTCCACGCCATTCTACACTCTGTATTTTCCAACATATCCCAGGGAACTTTCTGATATTTAATTCAAATAAGACACTCTACTTTGTCCTCTTTAACTAACTGGACACGACTGACCCTCTGAAGCGTGGAGTTGGTGCTGGTGTCGGTGCACAGCTTCCCAAGCGGAGTCCTTCAAGGGTGACCGTGGTGACACTCAGCAGTGAGGTGTGCAGCACTTTTTCTAGGACGAGTTTGCAAACTTAATTGTCCGACCCGGTATAGAGAAGAGGTGATGGCACGAGGTCCGAGCACAGTGGGATCAGAGCAACCACTGAAGCCAGGCCAAACTAACAGGCAGCAGGGCAGGAGGGCACGGAGCTGAAGGCAGAGGTGTCAGGCCACCGTCCTTAGGGATGTGACGTCTGTGACAGGCTCGGGGATGAGCTCATGCGCCTCAGGCAAGCGGGGGAGGAGGGGGAGAGAAGTGGGTACAAAGGCGCGGAACGTGTCTGACCCACGTGGAGAAATGGAAGCCCTTCAGCAGCAGCAAAACTTTTAAAATCTTGGAGATGGGTGGGAGGAGGCGCTTGGCTCCAGATGGGTAAGGGTCTTCTATGTTATGCGAAGGAGCTTGGATTTTAGCCGAAGGCCCAAGGAAGCTATGCGACGGTTTGTACCGCTGAGCGGAAGAAACGGTTCTTCTTCTCCGGTCAAGTGCAGAGGACGGACAGGAGAAGGGTGAGGACGGAAGTGCGTGCTCTGGAACGAGTGTGTGTGTCCCCCCCACTTCGGACGCTGGACTCTAACCCCCAAGGTAGAGCTGTTAGGAGGTGGTCAGGTCGTGAGGGGTGGGGACTGGGGAGGCATCCACTCACATCCAAGTGTGTCCCTCGGTGAATGCTGGTGCCACCAGCGAGGACAGGAATGAGACAGGAGGTCAAGAAGCCTTGTGGATAAGAAAATAAGACGTGGGTTTTGGGCCGTTGAAGTTAAATTTGTGCACATTTCTACTTGGGGGACCATTGAGGCCACTGCCCTGTTGGCCACCAGAAGCGCAGGTGTGGCGTTCTGGGAAGCAGCTGGGTGCGTGTCCTGCCTCCCGCGTGTGCTCGGAGCCCAGCGCGTGGCCCAGCCCCGCAGCCCCGCCTTGCGGGCAGTGAGCGCGGCGCCAAGAGCAGGAAGCCGTGAGCCGGTGCGCGCCGATCAGCGCCCGGCAGCGCCCGGGGAGGCTGAAGTTCTCCTGCGTTTAGAGCCTGTGGACGGTTCCCGAGCCCTTCGCCCTCTCTGCCGTGTCGTTTCCTTTGATGGGTCCGCTGCTCGCGGACGAACTAGTCTCTCCTGGGGACCACGAGGTCCACACGGTGACCTGGTGCTGCCCACGGGCGCCACGGCTGCAGCTGGTGCCAGAGGAGACAGCGGTGTGTTCTCTCCAGAGCGAGCAGGAGGAGAACACTCCTGGTGTCACGGCCACCACGCGCACGCGTCCATCACCCTGGCCGCAGGCTGTCCCGTAGGCCAGGGACCCACCCAGTGCAAAGCTCGAGGCTTCCGGTAACGTGCATTTGTGGGTGCGGAAAATACAAGTATTAATCTACCGGGACAACGACGAGAAAATTGATTCCAACTGCTCTGAATGCAGCAGCATCAGCCGAGTCCCTCAGATCAGACAGTGAGATCATGGGGGATCCAGCCGTGTTCAGTCAACTATCTGTCCAAATAGAACAGGGCGTCTCACTGCGGGCAGCCGGGAAAAGCTTCTTGTCCCAGGGTACAGGGTTGGCTTCCCATGAAGCTGACGTGGCACGTCCCCTTATGGCCGGGGCAACAGGATGGAAGCACAGATGTCCCCAGTCCGTCCATGGCCACTGGCAGGACGGCCCACCCAGGGACGGGGAGTAAAGGGTGGGCACCAACAAGGGGGCCGGAAGAGGGGCCGGGGGAGCGGGACACGGAGGGACATGGCGCCACGAAAGGACTGGCCTTCGCTGACCTCACCGTGTCCTTAACTGCTTCTGTCAACCTCGCCTGCTGTCTTTTGACGTCGGGAGTTTTGTTTGGTTTTGCCCTGCATATTCCCTACATTCTTTTGGTTTCTTGTTTTTGTTCACTCCCTAGAAAAGAATTAAAACTTATTTCAGAGTCAGTAAACTTTAAGTTGTTACGTATTTACTGATGCTTCTCGAGTTTGAAGGCGCCGTGTAAAATCCGCATCACGTCGCTAACGGGGCAGTGCGGGCCACTGAGTTGGGGCGCGTGTGCAGTAGGCAGAGGCGCGCGGGGCGGCGCACGAGCACGGAGCCCGCAGACCCCAGGCCGTCCTGGCAGCATGGTCTGGGTAGAACATGATCATCTTACCGTCTCCCGGTTCATTTATTAATTGATGTCTTAGCACCAGAATTTAATTTTTATCATTCCCATTATTTTCTCAGAAAATACTAAGACCCTCAATTGAAACCCTATATGTGTTATTATACAACCCCCAGCAAACACTACCTCCAACATCTTTTTAAGCTCTGTAAATGAAATATAACCTCAAGTGATATTTCATTGACTTTGTATAATTACAGTCATGTAAGTGTCCTGTCACATCAGCTGAGACTTTGTCAACCACGATTCCTACACTGTCCACAGAGAAAACTACAGTAAAGATGACAATTGTTTTGCATTAGGAGCCCACCAAATTAAAGTCACTATTTTAAAATAACTTTCTCGGGGGGCTCCCTGATGGTGCAGTGGCTTCAGGCTTCGGCGCTGGCGCTGTCAGAACTGCGGCCTGGGTTCGATTCCCAGCCAGGGAGCTACCCACATACCAAAAGGCAATAAATAAATAAATAAATAAATAAATAAATAAATAAATAAATAAAAATAAAATAACTTTCTCCCAGGAAGATATACAAATGGCCAACAGACATGAACAAATGCTCACCTTCACTAGCTCTCAGGGAAATGCGCATCCAAACCACAGTGAGACACCACCTCCGACCTGTGAGAATGGCCATTATCAACACAACAAGGAACAACAAGTGCTGGAGGGGCTGTGGAGACAAAGGCACCCTCACACACGGCTGGTGGGAGTGCAAATTGGTGCGGCCACTATGGAAGACTTTATGGGGGTTCCTCAAAATTTAAGAATAAGTTACCATATGACCTAGCAATCCCACTTCTGGATATCTACCCCCCAAATTCGAGAAGTTTGTCTGCAATGATACATGTACCCCGATGTTCACTGAAGCAATATACAGTGGCCAAATCATGGAAACAGCCAGTGTCCTTGGATAGATGACTTGCTAAAGAAGCTGTGGTACATACACACAATGGAATACTACTCAGCTATAAGAAAAGATGAAATAGGGCCATTTATGACAACATGGATGGACCTTGAGGCCATCACGCAAAGAGAAATAAGCCAGATGGGTAAAACCAAGAACTGTATGATTTCACTCATTTGTGGAACATGAAGTTGAAAGCAATAAAGAAACAAAACACTCATGGACACAGTCAGTACTTTAGTGGTTAGTGGGTACCTGAGGGTAAGCGGGGAGGGGTGGGGAAGAAGGGACAGGGGCTCAAATACATGGTGATGAAAAGAGAACTGACTCTGGGTGATGAACACAACACGACACATAGACGATGCGCTGCAGAGCTGTACACCTGGGACCTATGTAATTTTTACTAACCTATGTCACCCCAATAAATTAAACAATAAAAAATAACTTTGCATTATCCAATTGTAGATGATCATTTTTGTGAGTGAGACTGAGGGACAGAGCAGAGATGAGGCATATACCTCCAAGTCTGCCACCCCATATGGACATTCACTGTCTGGAGACTCCTTTTCATGAAGAACCCACCCAGGTTTTTGGCCTATGTTTATACTGGGTTGCCTGTTGTTTTCTTACTGTTTGTAAGACTTCTTTGTATAGACAAGGGCTGTCTGGGAAAATGCAGCCACATACTGCTGGGCTGGATGCTTTCCAGTCAGCCCTCTACTCTGTAGAGGAGTCCTGTATAAAGCCTGTGCATTTCAAGTGCAATCTAGTCTTGTTACTTGCAATAATTAGGTTCGATAAAGTCACTGTGAACACTGAATTAGTGAATAGTGAGCTGCTACTGTGGGAAACACCGGGTTAGGTTCTTGGAAGTCTCTGGTCATAACATTTTTGTCAACTGATCAAGAGTTCACCTTGCTTTATGTGTTTTCTGTTTAAAGACACTTCATTTGATATATGGTGTGTTCATTCATCAACATTAAACTCATGGCCAACAGCGCTATCATCCATGAAGTCCCTCTCACACACCCGACGCGAGCACGCCACGCTGCGGGACACCCGACGCGAGCACGCCACACTGCGGGACACCCGACGCGAGCACGCCACGCTGCGGGACACCCGACGCGAGCACGCCACGCTGCGGGACACCCGACGTGAGCGCTGCAGCAGTACGCTTCAGGGCGTTTGCAACAGCACAGTAACAACAAACACTCAAGAATACAAAACACGGGGTGCAAATATCCTGACGGAAGAACACGCCCGTGGGCTGACTGCACTCTTGGCCTTGGCACTTACCTGTGAATACACTGCGAGGACTGATGTGGGGTCACCAATTCACTTTTGCATGACGCAAACTGACACATGTGAGAGCTGTGAACAATGAGGATGGAATACTTGACTCACTCTCTAGTTTGCTCTTTAGCCTCTTAATTGTTGTCTTTCAAACAGGAGCTCTTCATTTTAATATAGTCCAATTTATCAGAACTTTCCTTTGTGATTAATGCTTAATGCTTAATTTTGTTTATGAAATCTTTGTTTATCTCAGGATCATGCAGAGATTCTCCCATGTTTTCTTCTAGAATTTTAACATTTTACCTTTTATTTAGATATACAATCCATCTGGAACTGGTTTTTGGTATGTGGTAGGAGGTAGGGTTCATCATGTTTCTCCCACGAGGATATCCATTTGGTCCACACACTCGCTGCAAAGACGAATCTCTGCCCACCACATGGCACTGTCTACTTTGCCGTGAATCAATGGGCATAGAAGTGCCCCTGCCCAACGGCTCTGTTCTGTCCACTGGCCTGGGGTTCTGTTCTTGCCCTAGTAGTCCGCTATATTTTAATTACAGTAGCTTAAAAAAAGTATTGGCAGCTGTTGGTATAAAGCTTGCCTATTTATCTCTCTTCAAGATTTTCTCAGCAATTCTTGGCTCTTTGCACTTCTACATAAATTTTAGAATATGTTTACTGATTTCCACATAACAAAAGAGTAAAAAAAGATAAATTAAAAAAGTATTGTGGGACCAACCAATTGTGCATTGAATCTATAGATCAATTTGAAGAGAATTTAAAATACTGGCTCTGCCAATCCACAAATGTCATACTAGAGGTGTTAATACTTATTTAGATTTTAACTGTACTCAGTAACATTATGCAAATTTTTGTACAGAATTCAGGCACATGTTTTGGGTTTATCTGATGTTTTTGAAGCTATTATACATTCAATCTTTAAAAATTTATTTTTTTTGGTTGGTTCCCTGAGCGGGGATAGAGCCCAGGCTGTGGCGGTGGGGGTGCTGGAGTCTAGCCACTACACCACCAGGGAATCCCCCTAAAATTTTTTTTGTGTGTTTTGCTGGTACATAAAATATAATTAACTTTTGTACCTGAGCCTTGTAGCTACTATCCTTGCCAATCTCACTTATTAGTCCTAATATCTCATTTGAGATCCCTGTTTTTCATACAGTATAGTAGACTTTCCGGTTAATGAAATATTTTTTGCGGGTTGCTTGAGTTTCGGTTAACGGAGAGTCTGCTATAAGCAAATTTTTTATTCTGCAAAAAATGGTACGGTATTCTCTTTTTGTCCCCGTCCTTACATTTGTTATGTTTCTTGCCATATGGTACTTGCTAAGACCTGGAATATAAGGGCAAATAAAACCGCCTCATTCCCAATCACAGGAAACTCTACACATTTCACTGTTAATTATGTGTTTGCTGTAGGACTTCTCCAGACCCTATCCATCAGATTAAGGAATCCTGCTTCTTCTAGTGGTTGCCAAGGGGTTTCTGGCCTCAATGAATGCTGACTTCTTTCAAAGGCTTTTTCTTCATCTATTGAAAGGATCACGTGATTCCTCTTTCTTTTCCTCCTGTCAGTGTGATGAAGTGCGTCAGGTGTTTTCCAAAGTTACACAGCTGACTGTGACTTCCTGAAATAAGCTCCAATGGTCAAGGCCTGTTGTCCCCAGTGCATACTGTGGGAACCTCTCCTCCAGTATTTCATCAGGATCTCTGCAGCTACACTCATGAAAGCAATGGCTTGTCACAGTCCTTTGTTTTACTGACCTTTGCACACTGTAATATCAAGATTATTGTGTTAGATGGGATTCCCCAGGAAAAAGACTGAGACAGATTCCCATGCAGATGACCAACTCCCGTGGGGACTGAGGGAAGTCGGGGGTTGGAGGAAGGTGGGGCTTCACTGAGCAAAGTCCCAACAGTGGCCTGAGGCAGCCCAGGGGAGCTGAGAGCTAGGGGACCCTAAGAAGAGGGAGTAGTGGTGGGGCTGAGCATTTATACCACGTGACAGCCCAGTCTTTGCATGAGGTTGCCTGGAGTCATGTGATCTTGGAGAATGTAGTCTCTTTGACCACCAGAAATGCCCACAGAGGGACTCAGCTGAGAGCTATCAGCTGCCAACACTCAAATCAAGGAGGAAACCAGTGACTTGATCAAAAAGTCAGGCTGCGTGCCCACCCCAGTTCTGCTAGCCTTGTGTCATGAAACGCAGGCGGCACTGCTTTTGATGGTCTCTGGAAACCTGTGGTGGTGTTTCTCCCTTCGGAGTCTGACAGAGTCCCCAGGGAATAGACCTGCACTTGGGAGGGACTGCAATTACAGATTTAATGATCTTTCATACGGATACACATCTACCCAGATTTTCTATTTTTTGTGCCTATTTTGTGAGTTGGTTTTTCTAACAATAGGAAACTTTACAGTTTCCTATTAATTTGGGTTAATAAAGAACTTCAAAATTTATTTTACTTTTCGTGCTAATTTGCTCATTCCTGTTACATGCTTTTACAGTTAGATTAGTGGATAAATAGCAGCAGTGTGGGACTGCCTGGCTGCTCTCCTGCGGGGACAGCCCTGTGTCAGGGAAGCACAGGTGGCCTCTGCGAGCTGTGGCGCCGTCCTACACGAGCAAGGAGCCAACTTCCCCCAAAAGCCGTGGGCTTGAAAGAGGATGGGAGCCTCGCAGGCCTGAGCCCCTGCCAGCCCCTGACCCATGGACACGGGGAAGCAATGAATTCTCGTTGTGTTAAGTGCCTAAGTTCGTGTGAATTTGTCAGGCAGGGAGAGAAAACCAATACGTTCAGCTTAGTGATCACGTTAGGAAGTTTAATGCACACTTATGTCCTCATATTTCAAAATTAATGTACCGATAATGTCACTTGAACACCCTTTAAACTTGCAATAAAGCTAAGTCCATTTTGTTACGTTTTCCGTGACACGAGCCACGGTGGTGCTCACGGTGCACCCTGGCGACGCTCACGCGATGCACTCACTCGCCACCTCGTGCCCGCTGCTAGCCCGCCCCCGCCTCAGGCTAGTCCCCTGCAACACGTCACGTCCGGCTTGTGCACGCGCTTCAGAGCTCTCTTTCAGGGACTCGCTAGTGAAAACTCCCTTTTTGCTCACCGAGAAATCTCCTTTCTGTATCGTTCATGTTTGAAAGCCGTTTCGTCTAGTGTAGGCATTCCAGATGGGCTTTGCTCAGCACTGAAGCCGTGAGTCCAGCTGCTGTTGTTTGGCTTTTAAACCCTGTTGCCATCCATGCGTGCTGTTTCTCTTCGTGCTGCTTTCCTTTCTCAGGGGCTGACTGCATTATGTCAGCACCCCCTGCTCCCCTCTAGGGTAATCTCCCTTTTGAGCAACCAGAAGTCAAATGATTAGGGACCCTGTTACACCTGAAAAGCCCCTGTCACCCTGTGCAGTGATGAAATCCCAGGGTGACCTCTCTTCATGGTCACACATCCTGTCCACACTCAGTTCGTGGTCACACGTCCTGTCCACACTCAGGTGGACGGGGCTTTCTACAAAGGCAGGGGTCATTCGGGTCATCTTAGAACTCTGCCTATGGCATTCAGTAAATTGAAAAACATTGATTCTTTAAAAAGAAAGTATAAAATTCCAATCTAGGGATGCTAAAAACAGAATGAAAAAAAGAAAAGAAAAATGCTCAATAGATTAAAAAGGCAAAAAGGAAATACTGAACATGTAGGGGGAAAAGCACACATCCAAATATACTCTTAATTATATTAAATGCAAATGAATAGAAAGCTCTGATTAAAGAAAATGAGACATTCATCAGGCTGGAAAATAAAACAACAACAAATAAAATCTGACTACATGCTCCTTATCAGAGTCATATCTAAAAATATACAGAAAGGTTGAATTAAAAGGATGGAGAAAGACATACCAGATTAATTCTTTCCCAAAGAAACTTGCAAACAAATGAATTACTAGGAACCGAATGATAATTCTTAGTGAGAAAAAGTCTAACTTATCAGAAAACTATAATTTTAAATTTGTAGACATCTAATACATGGATACTAAACATACGAAACAAAAAAAGGAACTATAAGGTTAAAAGAAAAATTCACAGTCACAATTGAAGAGTTTAACACAATTCTCTCAGCAACTGACAGAACAACCAGACCAAAGGAAAAAAACGCAGAAAAACTGAACATCAGAATTATGTAACTTGGCCTAGTAAGTTACATAGAATTATGTACCCTAATATTGCAAAATCTACATTTCTTTCAAGTTCACATAAAAGATGTATGGAATTTGATAATCTGCCAGATTACAATGCAAGTCTTAACCAGTCCCAAGGAATTACACACGATAGAGCATGCATGTTCTCTGACCTCCAGCCAAAGAAATGGAGATCTAAGGGGTAACAGACGAAACTTCACGTTTGGAAAGCGAGATGCATGTCTAAGCAACTCAGGATTCACAGGAAATAACCAGACTGAAAATCCGAAAATATTTGGAAAAGAATAGTAATAAAATGCCACATACAAAACTTTTAGAAACAAATGTTTTCATTAGAAAGAAGATTAAAAATGTTGGGTCTATCTCTCAATCTTGAGAAGGTAGAAAAAGAATAGCAAAATGAATACCAAGGAAGAATAACAAAAAATAAAATTGAAGGCAAGAGTAGAAGCTGATAAAAGAAGATCAATAATAAAAAATATAATATAGAGTCTGAAAAGGAAGGGAAAAAATTATGGGAGAGACGAGATGAAACTAAAGGACAAAAATCAGTCTCTACAGATGTTGGAAACATTGAAAAGATTATGTAATAAACAATGAGATGCCAATACATTGGTGAAAGGAACCAAAATTTCGCCACCCAGAAGCTGCTTTTTGGGATACTGATTTTAAGCTGTTTATTGAGAAATAAGACTCAAGTCCAAATGAGACTTTGGCCTTCCCCCCTTTCCTGCCCAAGAGACTCGGAGGGAGAAACCTGCTTGAGGACGGGAGTCCCAGCATTCGTCGGGAAGACGCCACGCCCACTAGCTGCACACTCCGTGTGCCATCGTTTCCGAGTTGCCCAGCCACAATCTTCTGCCAGGCTCAGCTCCTCCTCAACTACCACTTGCGAAGTCTGCCCCGCCTTCTCCTTTGCCCAAGAATATCATCCAGACCCAATGTTGCCTTCGGAATTCTCACACTTACGTGAAGTCCTCGTGCACATGTATTACAATTTGATTTTATCCTGCTAATCTGTCTCTGTTAATTTGATTAGTAGCCCAGCTAAAAGAAGTTAGAGGCTGGGAGGAAAAGTGTTCATGTTTTCAGCCCCCACATTTGTAATTAGGTAAGCTGGACCATTTTCTAGAAAATTAGAACTTCACCTGGATGTAGCAAGTTGGCGGCCATTGGTCCTGTTGACAAGAGTAATTTTAATTGAGTGGTGAGAAATCCTGATTCAAAGGAAGAAGTTTAAGGGAGATTAGACGAAGAGGAATTGAAGTTAAGACAATAATTCTGTGGCATAGGTAAGCAGAGAACTGGCCTGACAGCTGGAGAAAGAAATGAAGTCAAGTGAAGACAGCTTTTTAAGATGGCAGAAGTAGTAGTATATCTGTATGCGGAGGGGAATAGATGCAAGAGAAAAGGACAGAACTGCTGCAGAGACGTGTGTGATAGGGCACACGGGTGCCCAGTGGGCAGGCCTGGCTCCAGGTGTGAACGGGCGTCGTTCACTTCCAGTCACATGCCGGGTGTGGCGAGGGACACCCCGGCAGCCCAGGAGATGTGGTTAGAGTCCATGGACATTCTCGCTTGCGTGTACATTAATAGATACGAAAAGAACTACTATGTAGACACAAACTCACTTTAAATTACTCTATAATGTAAATGGAATTTAAGGTAAGAAAGGACTTTCAGTGGAATTTGACCCTGTGATCCTAAATTGACTTGACCAAACCAACACCAGCCAATTCTGAAGAAGAGAAAGGTGCGTGTGTGAGGGTTACAAGCATGTACCAACACTTACCCTAAAACGACAGCATTCGCACAGGAGTGGAGAGGGACCGGGCGCGCGGCGGGGAGCCCAGGGCTGGGCCCGGGCCTAGGTGCCAACCCGGCGTGAGAGAGCACTGCCGTGCCTCGCTGGGTCCCGAGTCATTCACAAATGTGGGATAAATCAGTACCTATACAATGTTTGGAAAAATAGCACACACCGGAGTCAGTGCCGCATGGATTAGGGACCTGACGTGGAAAACGAAAACTTGACCCTGACCGAAGAACCAGCGGCTACCTCTCCGCCAGAGGCTCCGTGGGAGCACCTCTCTGCCCCGGCAAAGCCCTCGCCCTCTGAGCTCTCGTTCCTCAGGCCCCGAGTCAAGCTGAATAGGGTGGGGTCTCTCACGGGGTCTCGCGGATGAAAACAGCAATCGCTGGACTTGGGACGGCATCCTCGGACGGCCCTGCTGCCCTCGGGCTACCTGTCCGTTAAGAAGGAAGACGCACACTTCACCCTGTGGGCGGTCAGGCGTGGCCGCCGCACGCCCGTGATGCAGGCCCCCCACAAACACGTGCTGTAGGTACCAGGTGGGCGCTTCTGTCGGCTGCGCTGGCACGCGGCAGGGCCCGAGGCGCCCTCTTTTGTGTGGAAACGAACCCCCAGAAGGCGCCCTTCCCGCGGCCCAGCCTCCCTTCCTGGCTCCCGTGCACCGCTCGGGGGTCCAGGCCCCGAGAGCTACGCGAGCCCGGCCAGTCCTTGCAATGGAAGCCGACGGCCCACAGGGGAGCGGAGTGAGCTGGGACAGGGACCTCTGTGACTCTTGCCTCTGCACCCTGAAGCATCTGTCAAAAACGTTGGAACGGAGACCCCAACACTTGGCTGGGAATGTTGTGAGCGCCTTAGGTCTCTGCCACAGACACTCGTCTCAAAGGACTGCCAGCCAGATAATGATCTCCTGAGACACCCATCTGCTCCAGGGCCACCCATGCCGCAGTGGGACTTCACTTCTGAGACTGAAGTGCCAGCTAGGGAACATTAAGGGCTTCTGATTACCTTCCTGGTGTGCCACCTTCTTCCTCGCCATAAGCCCAGCCGAGGCTGGCTCAGGTAAGCAGGGAAGTGGCCGGTGAGGAACGGCAGTGGCGGTGGCTCTCTACCAGCACTCGTCTTTAGCCCTGGTCCCTGCGGCTGCTCAGCCAACCCCCCTTCTCCTCTGCTGCCCCCGATACCCCTGCTGAATATTTCTTTCAAGGTTTTCTCTGTAAATCACTAATAGGCTGCCTAAAAGCGCAGACAGCAAAAGGCCTTGAGTTCTTTCATGCAGAACCAGGCTTTGGATCATTCAAAACCAGGATACGTTAGAGTTTCAAGAGGGTAAATTTAAATCCTCAAAGAGAAACAATCCAAAAAGAGGTCATGCTACCAAAGTAGGGAGAGGATTTGGGGTGAGGCAGTTCAGTTATTACCATATTTTTCTGTGTATAAGGTGATACTTCTGTCTAAAATTGTTAGACTAAAAATTGGGAGTAACTGGTTGATTGTGATTTCTTAATGTTGCATTAGAAAAGTAGGGGTCATCTTATACATGGGAAAATACGGGGTGCATAATAGTAGCTAACAGCGGTTAAGTGTTTAGGGGCAAGAACATGGGGGGCTGACCACTGAAAATTCTGAGATGTAAGCCCAGACCCCCGAATAGGGGAGAGAAGGCAGTGTCTGTTGGTTTTAATACTTGGGAGGCAATTACTGGTGCCCTGTGCTTCTGAAGGAGACCCACGCAGCCTACGTCCTCTCATAAAATTGCACTAGATGTAAAGGAAATTATGTTAATAAACATTCTTGTCATTTTCATATTATCAGATATTTTGTTTCTGCCATAAGTCACCTGCTAACAAATACGCCAAACGGTGCGAACATATCAATGCAGAAGGACTGTCTACCGTTACGAGCCATCCGACCCTAAACTGTACAACTTCAGGAAGGAGTTCGGGCCCCGTCACCGAGGCTAAGTGGCAGCTGAATGGCCAGCTGATGAGAACTTTTAGCATTGGGTGGGAAGGTGAGCCAGATACTATCAGTTCTCATTTCTACGAAGCGATTATGTGGTATTATTATATTTGTTAAAACTATCAAGGCAGAATTGCTTTGCAATGCTACTAGTTTAACGTCTTTCTAATTAAGCAGCCTCTGTTGACCTGAAATTATGTGTAAGAATGAACTGGATGCTTCTGGATGCCAGAGGGACACAATCTTTAATACAGAACACAGCTCTAGTGAGTATCATGTAAACTGAATTTTGAAACAGATTCAATATTTCATTCAGAATATATAATGATTTTGCATTTGAACTTGTAATATTCCTCCTTTCTGAAATGAAGCTATGCAGAGTGTGTTAATGCTAAGTTACAGTGTAAATTATATACAGACTAAAAAAAAATTAGCACAAGGTCAGTATATGAATAAATGTGAGGCTAACTTGAAGGGGATGTGCTATATGAACAACATTAAAGACTTTATTTTCTGCTACTGGTGTTTTCATACATTATTCACTGGGTTCCAATAATATAAAATTTTATCTCTAAGTTTTAATGTATTCACATAAAATGATTTACTATTGTAGGGTCATTGTTAGTAAACAGATCCCATACTTAGGACAACCATTTACTCTAGAATTTCTGGGAAAGGCTTCAATTCAAATATCCTGTTTTATTACTCTATTAAAAATTGAAATATCATAGAACTCCAGCATGTTGGCATACTCACTGCTTTTTCCAGACTACTAAAGGCACCACCTTTAAATGGAACAAAGTATTATTATCAGGTCATGTGTTCTAATAGAGGGTTTAAAAATTATGATCTCACAACATCCATGTATTACAAAAACACTCAATACAGAGGGAATGGAGGGAACGTACCTCAACATACTAAAGACCATACATGACACACCCACAGCCAAGTTCACATTCAGTGGCAAAAGCTGAAAGTGTTTCCATTCAGATCAGTTACAAGTCAAGGATGCCCACTCTTGGCACTTTTACTCAACATAGTATCTGAGGTCCTACCCAGAACACCGAGGCAAGAATAAGAAGTAAAATGTGTCCACATTGGAAAGGGAGAATTAAAATTGTCTCTATTGGAAGATGGCATGATATCACATACAGAAAATTCTAAAGACCTACCCAAAACTGTTTGACCTGACAAACAATTCCAGTAAAGTTATAGGATACAAAATCCATATACAAAAATTATTTGCATTTCTATTCATAATAATTATTAAAAAGAGAGATTAATAAAGCAATCCCATTTACAGTTTCATCAAAAGAATAAAATATCTAGGAATAAATTTAATCATGGAGTGAAAGATCTATACACTGAAATGATAAAACACTGATAAAAGAAATTGAGAAAGACACAAATAAACAGAAATATATTTTGTGCTCACAGATTGGAAGAAATTAACATTGTTAAAACTAATACTACCCAAAGCAATCTACAGATTTGATGTAATTTCTGTCTAAATTCCAATGGCATTTGTCCAGAGATAGAACAAAGAATTCTACAAATGTTATGGAACCACAGAAGACCCTGAATAGGCAAAGCAATCCTGAGAAAGAACGAAGCTGGAGTCATCATGGCCCTTGATTTAAAACTATATTACAAAGCCACAGTAATTAAAACAGTACGGTATTAGCATAAAAACAGACACAGATCAATGAAACAGAAAGGAAGCCCAGAAATAAGTTCATACATATGAGAACAGACAAATAATTTTGCAAACTCATTCTAGAAAAACTGCTACATCCCTCATTGCTGAATATCACTACGGTCACCTTCGAAGGACTGCCCTTGGGAAGCTGTGCACTAATGCCAGAGCCTAGTCCACCATTCAAAGCAGTTTTGGAACTCTTTTTCTGGAATGGCCATCAGAGCTGTCATCATCCCCAAAATCTGACAATTAAGTTTGCAAACTTACCACTGTAAGCTTACGTTGGCAGCACTGTACAAACACCTCAGTAAGGTGTCATATCCTTGGCAAGGTATGACAACCTTGCCAAGATACGAAGATGAATGTAGCACTATTCAGCAGTGAGGTAGGTAGCACTGTCTACAGTGGCTCTCAACCTTCCTAATGCCGCGACCCTTTAATACAGCTCCTCCTGAGGTGGTGACCCCCAACCATAAAATTATTGGTAGCTGCTCTCTACACATTTGTGACTGGTCCGCGTAAGTACATTATGTGTTTTCCAATGGTCTTAGGCGATCCCTGTGAAAGGGTCGTTTGACCCCCAAAAGGGGTCGCAACCCACAGCTTGAAAACCACTGCCAGGATGAGTTCTCGAAATTAACTGTCCGACCTCGTACATGGTCAATTAATTTATGACATAGTAGCAAGAATATATGATGGGGAAAGGACAGTTTCTTCAATGATGGTGAAAAAGAAACCTGGACAGCCACATGCAAAAGACTGAAATGGGACCATTATATTCCCCCAACCACAAAAATGAACTCAAAATGAATTAAAAAGTTGAATGTAAGACCTGAAACTGTAAAACTCGTAGAAGAAAGCCTAGGCAACAAACTCCTTGACAATGCTCTTGGTAATTTTTTGGATTCGGCACCCAAAGCAAAGGCAATAAAAGCAAAAATCGTCAAGTGGGACTACATCATGCTACAAAGCTCTGCCCAGCAAAGGAAACCATCAATAAAATCAAAAGCAACCTAATGTATGGGAGAAAAGATGTGCAAATCATATAGCTGATAAGGGGTTCATATCCAAAATACAGTGTCCATCACAAGTAACGCCCTTTTTTGAGGTGGTAATCTATGGCAAATCTTCTATTATAGAATCATACACATATAATTCTGTAACATAACAATATTTTAACTACTTTAAAGGGGGTGTTACCACTGCCAGACCCTGTATATTGAAAAACTCATACAACTCAATAGCAAAAAACAAAATGATCTAATTAAAAAACAGGCAGAAGATCTGAATAGTCATTTTTCCAAAGAAGACATACAGATGGCCAACAGGTACATGAAAAGGTGCTCAATGTCTCTAATCATCAGGGAAATGCAAATCAATACCACAGCGAGATATGTCACACATGCTAAAATGGTTATTATAAAAAAGACCAAGAATAGCAAATATTGGCAAGGATTAGGAGAAAATGAAACCCTTGTGCACAATATTGGTAGCAATGTAAACTGATGCAGTCACTATGAAAACCCAGTATGAGGATTCCTCTAAAAATAAAAATAGAACTACCATATAAACCAGCAATTCCACTTCTGGGAAAGGAAAGGAAAAGAAACCACTAACTCAAAAAAAATATCTGCACCTCCATCTTCATGACAGCGTTATTTATAAGAGCCATGACACGGAAGCAATCTAAGTGTCTATTGAAGGATGAATGAATAATAAAATATTTTTCAGCTATAAAATAGAAGGAAATCCTGATATTTGCAATAATGTGGATGAATGTTGAGGGAATTACTCTAAGTGAAGTAAGTCAGACAGAGAAAAACAGGTACTGTGTGATCTTTCTTATATTTCAAATCTAAGAAAAGAGAACAAAACAAACAAAACAAAAATCAAATCCATAGATAAGGATAAAAGATTGCTGGTTACTACAGCTGGGGCAGGGGGACAGTGGGTAAAGGGGTTTAAAAGGTACGAACTTCCAGTTACAGGATCAGTAGATCTTAGGGATGTAACGTGCAATATGGTAACAATACTGTATCGTGTTGTGGAAATTGCTAAGACTGTGAATCTTAAAAATTCTCATCACAAGGAGAAGAAATTTTGTAACTCTGTGTGGTGATGGATTAACAGTATATATATTTATCAAAACACTATGTTGTATACCTGAATCTAATATATGTCAATTACATATCAATTTAAAAAACCATGTTCTGTTGATATCATCGGTATTCCTACCCTAAAAAAGCACACAGCCTAGAGCTAAATATAGAAAGCATGCTTTTTAAGAATAAGCTGAAATAATGGGCACATTTAAAATTAACACTCACCACCAAGAGTGCGTTTTAGACAGCATTAAATTTCATTAAGAATCTCTCATACTACATTCAAATACAAGTGGAGAAAGTTAGATCCGTACCGGTACAAGTATAAAGACAGTTTAAAAGTCCACAGCATGCCCTCTTGGTATCAAGGGCCAAAGAGGTAGAGAGGTGTGACTCTTTATAACAGGAGCGTGCATTGAACATCTGCTTTATAGAAACAAGTAAGACCCAGTAAACAGCAGGCTGTTCCTTGCGCATGCCTTAGACGTGAACTTTGATTTCGATGATGTCTGACTGTACTGTAGCAATCTCACATCCAACCGAGCTTAGTAAAATGGAAATCTCACCTGGAATGGATTTCACACTAATACGCCTACTATGCCATGGCTGATGTAGTGTGTTCTTCTCTTAGGTGAAATACGGTAAGACAGGATTATTGTCACAGGAGTCAGGTAATGTGCTTACCTTCTGTGATACTCCCTGTGATTACAGAAATGTGCACACACGTCTTAAAAACTACTAATTTATTTTTACATAAAAATTGGCACTGTCTCAAAGACATAAGTAAGACGAGCATGGTTAAAATTATAATATGGGAAACAAGAATTGGGGTTAAATTCTAAGTGATGGGTTACTTTAATATAGTACAGGATTACCCTAGATTTCTTATACTCTGACATCAAAAATATTACTATTATTTCTGTCACGGAGACTCGGTTATATATCAGAGTTAAGGCAGCAGAAATGACACCCGTTGTTAATTTGGGGTTTTATAACTGTAATACTAAAATAGCAGCGTGCCTGGAGCTGCCACTCCCGGGGCTGACTCTACCAGTGGTGGGGCCATGACACACGTCCGTGGTGTCCGCGGCGGGCCTGAACGTTAGAGTTAACGACTCAGTCCTCAAAGTCAAGTCCAGGGTTTTTAGATCACCCGCCCTGAGTAGCATGGGTGACGTGAGAAGGACTCAGCCCTCGGTCCCAGCATCAGGTAGTGAACACGTCGAGAAGGATTTCAGCTTCGCTTTGCAAAGTCCACACCTTTGCGCACGCTCTCACGTCGCTCTGCTGGATGCTGGGTGGCCCTTCCTTTGCAGCGGGGCAGGAAGCATGTCAGACGTGCTGTCCTCATTGAGACTCTCGTCTCCACTCTGAGGTCACCCTGTGGACGCCCCAACACCCATGCTTACGAGAACTCCCGGTCTGCCGCCTTCCTTCCGCCCATGGGCCCTGGCGGGGTGATTCTGAACGCCTGTACTGCCACCCTGTCGCGCAGGTCACTAATGAACGTCCTTGCCCAGGTTTCTGGTCATGACGTCGCCCTTAGCCTTGCTCGTTGCTGTGGCAAGCATCGCAATATTAATTTACCGAATAGCTCCGGGGTTCCTCTTAGACTGAGAACCGTGTATGTTAAAAACAACAACAGAAACCAAAAGCCGTGACGGATTTCTTCAGCTGGAAGATGCTGAGGCTTGCGGGCCATGGCTCGAAAGGTGAGGGAGAAGAGGGCTAACCAAGGTACCTGGACAGAAGGTTCTAGCTAGGAACAAACGAGAGGAAAAGGAGGGAAGTGGGGCGTGAATCCAGGAGAAGAAATGAGACGCCTGCAGACACGGGTCAGAGAGAAATGCCATGGTTCAAGGCGGTCACCTCACTACTGCTACACAACTGAAAACAGTCCAACAGGCAAAGATGAGCTGTGTAAGGCGTTCCAACATTACGGTCCCTCACCCCCCAGCACCTGCAGGCGCCCATGTCTCCCACAGGCCTGTAGGAGTCCTACTTTGGAGAACGAAGGACTACGGTAGTGTGCAGAATGGGCTAGGAGGAACGCTACAAGGGAGAGCAAGCACCGAGTAGTCCAAAACCTAAACAGAGCAGAAATAAAATCTCAGACAGAGGCCCAGACCACACGGCCCGCACCCAGTGGGTGCTACAGCCAGCCTGCACGGGCCCACGAGAATCAACTGTTAAATTTTCAGGAATTTTGTGACTCTTGTTAAAGAGAGCCATTATTAAGAATTAAATGACATCCATGTAACTGAATAAATTATATTTAGAGGAGAATATCAGAACACCCCCCGGTGTTCCTACTCCCGTAGAATGCGACCTGTGCATCCGAGGTCGCGCACGCCTGCTGCATCGTGGTGGCCCTGTGCGTGTCTCCTCCCTGCCCCAGCAGCGGCAGTGACGTTTGGGTGCTGTCACACCACGTGCTGGCACGTGCTGTCACAGGGTATTTCTGTGGCCAGCGGGTGGTTAAATAGTCACCGGGAGCCCGGCCCAGGCCCCCACTCCCGGATCCTGCAGTCAGAGCCCGAGACCCCTGCCCGGAGGGGTGCGCCAGTCCCCTCAGCTGCTTCAGGGCCACCGGAAGTGCTTGGTCCTAACTGTCCCTTCTGCTTTGGAGCTGAAGTGACAGAAATGTTTACCCCCCCCCCCCCGCCCCCCAGTGACATTAACATAAACTGTGTCTGACAAAGGTGTCGGTAAACCTCTACCACGCACTTGTTTGGGATACTTGAGCACAGTCCATTAGAGTCACATGCCGGTCACTTTCTGGGTGGACGGCACCTTCTTAAAACCAAGTTGTTGGTTTGAACTCTCTGGCGACTGTGAGCCAGCCCGGCTGAGCCCAGAGCACCGGGCCAACGTGTGCCCCCCGCCCCGGCCCTGGCCCCGGCCCCCCGGCCCCAGCCCCGGCCCTGGCTCCCCAGCCCCGGCCTCGGCCCCCCGGCCCCAGCCCTGGCTCCCCAGCCCCGGCCTCGGCCCCCCGGCCCCAGCCCTGGCTCCCCAGCCCCGGCCTCGGCCCCCCGGCCCCAGCCCTGGCTCCCCGGCCCCCGGCCCCGCCCGAGTCACTGGCAGCATGTGAGTCCCAGCTTGGCCTGCGCCCCAGCCCTTGATGGGGGCGGGAAAGCGGCTCTGGCCTCCTGACAGGGACTGTCGTGGGTCCGGGGCCGCGACTGTGGCTGTGGGCGCCCAGGCATCTGCCCCTCGTGCCCGAGGCTCCGCTTCGTCACCGCTCACGTGGGGACAGGGCGGTGTCTACTTCGGGGGCTATTCATTTCCTCCCGGCTGGTGCTGGTGTCGTGGAAGAGCAGTGCTGAAGGTGCCAGGCCCACACCCCTGCTGGGACAGTACCGGGGAGGCTCTGCTCCTGGACTCTGCAGGGGCTGCCAGCGCTCCCCAGCCTGGGGCTGCCCCACTGCCCGGCCTGGGGCTGCCTCACTCCCTGGCTGCAGCCCCTCTGCCCGGCCTGGGGCTGCCCCACTGCCTGGCCTGGGGCTGCCTCACTCCCCGGCCTGGGGCTGCCCCACTGCCCAGCCTGGGGCTGCCCCACCGCCTGGCCTGGGGCTGCCTCACTCCCCGGCCTGGGGCTGCCCCACCGCCTGGCCTGGGGCTGCCTCACTCCCCGGCCTGGGGCTGCCCCACTGCCCGGCTGCAGCTCCACTGCCCCATTGTCGGCCCCTCTCTGCCTCTGCCGGGTGTCCCTTAAAAGGCCATGGGGCCCCTGGGCAATCCCGGATGATCTCATCTCAACACGCTTAACTCAATCATGGCTGCAGAAACCTTTTTGCCCAGATAAGGACACATGGTGGCTCTGGGGGAAGGACACCTTGTCCCTCGTGGGGGCCAGCATTCGGGCCACTACAGTGGGGTTGGGACGATTTAAGGCGGGATGCAGGTAAAATGCTTAGGACAGTTCCCGGCACAGAGTAAGGCCCACGACCTACTCCCCTTCTCTGCCCCTCCTCTCCTCGCCCTCCTTCTGTCCCCTTCTGTCCCCTCCCGTCTTCACTCAGTCACTCCTGCTGTCTCTCTTTCAGCCTGCGTCCCTGGTCCCAGAAAGCGGCCTCTGACTCTGAGCACGGGAGCCGCAGTTCTGAACGCTCCCAGCAATCAGGCCACAATTCCAAATAACCCCACACTGGGCAGGATGCACACTTTCCCTTCTACTCGTCGCCAGAACGCAGCTTCCAGAGGTTTCTGCCGGCCTGACGTATGATAGCCCAGTGACGATCACGTCTGCCGTGCTTTACGTGTTTTGCCCTCCTGCCTCCCTGCCGTCAGTTCGAGAAGGAGGAACGGCGAATTTCGTTCCTGACCCCCACCCCCGGTGCTGAGCTGCGGGGACCCTGTGCCTCTGTCCTGCTTCCTGTCTAGGGACACGATGCCGAATGGCCCTGGACACGCCGGAGATCCACCACACTGGACCATTAATTAGCAGCCAGGCTAGTGTGCAAACAGCTGAATAGAATCGATCAATATTCTCCTAACGTTTTCGGGGGGTGTACCGATATTCGAGAAACACGAAGGAAATGGTTTGCAACGGGCAGTCTCTCAGCGTCACCCATGAATTGCCTTGGTGATCCTGCTCATTTCAGAGGCGAGTCAAATCTGACAACCCCCAGATTCAAAGAATAAAAAGAACCTGTCACCTGCTCAAAGTCAAGAGATCTCTCTTTTTCAAAGAAATGGGAAATCTATACACTGCCGCACGCAATCCCGGCACTGCACAGCCTATTGACTAATCTAAAAAGAACCCTAACGTGTTTATTATTTTATACTTTCACTATTCTTTATTTTACACACTGAGAATTCCCTGTAAGTTCTGATTCTCCACGGGTTATCTAGATTCTTTACCTGACATTCATTCTACCTAAAAAAAGGAAAAAAAAACAAAAACAAAAACTTGCGATCAAGTTCTCCCAAGGGACCCCCACCCCTGCTGTACAGAAACAACTTTACGGGTGCTTGGAAATGAGAGCTACGTGATCTGAGGGCTCCCGTGCATTAAAGGGTTGTGGTAACAAGAAGAAAATCTGGTACGATTAGCTCCTAGAATACCATATTGCACAATATTTTTGAGTTTAGTCATATTATACTACATTGAACTTTTCAGTTTATTGATTTTCTGTACATTCTTGTTAAGATGGTGTAATAGCTGTTCAGAAAGCTCCAAATTGAAAAACTGAAGCTAGGCAAGTAACTTTTGAAGTTCTGCTAATTAAATGAATTTTCACTGGGACACAGGCTCCTGCATTCTGTATTAATGTTCTGGCCTTTTAGGAATTAAAGCAACTTGTTTAATGAACAGAGAGGTGTAATTCACTTCCTGCCTCTGAAAGACCGCTTCAAAAGGAATCTCTCCAACTGTCAGGAGAGCAGCAATGCTGGTTTTATTCTGTTAACAGGCAGAGGATTCTCAGAGTCCTGGGAGGACTTGAGATGTCACCAGAGAATGTCAGAAGCCACACCCTACTTCTGCTATCCTTACCTAGTATACTTGTTCTAGAAGCCGGGTTCTGAAATACAGACCTTACCCTCCTCACTGTAAGGGTTGGGATACGGTTCAGCCATGATTGACTGCAAACACCAAACAGTAGCTAAAACAATTAAAAGCCGCTTCTTCTCTCACATTCTAGAAGTCTGAATTCAGGCCACGCAGGGCTAGCATGGGAGCAGGAACCAAGGCTCCCTCGACCTCGACACCTCCGTCACGCTCGGCACGCGGCTTCTGCTGCCCGTGCTGCAGCCCTCAAGTGTGCGTCCCTGCTGGCAACGAGGGCGCCTGCGCGTGTGGCGGGGAAAGCGCTCTCTGGGACCCGTCTACGCTCTCCTCTCAGTTGTGCTCTGAAAACAAAAGCAAGGGACCAAGAGAGGAAAGACATGCCCCTGTCCCTTTAAATCTACTCAGTGGAAGGCTCACATGACACACGTGCCTACCCTTCTTTGACCAGAATTTGGAGACAAGGTCATAATTCCTTGCAAGGCAGGCTGGGAAATGTAGTCTTTACTTTTGGCCACTGTGTTCTCAGTTCATCTTTATCTTTTATTTAAATCGAATGTGTAATGTAGTCTTAAAAGTTGTGTTTACTGTTTCTGCAATGTAAAAGCAAAGATGTTACGGAGTTTATAAAAGATGACAAAATTGAAAAATGACAGAAATCGAAGTTCTCCTAAAATCTCTCCCCACAAGTAAGCACAAGTGAAGGTTTAAGGCCTGTGCTCTGGGTCTCATAGCTATGTAACCCCTGAAAGTGACTACATGTGAATGAATATCTGCAGGCACCATTGGATGATTTTATCCAATCTTGGTATTATAGCATAAGGTAGGAGAACAAATGGAAATAGTTCCTCCTTTGTTTGATCCTTAGTTATACTTTAGAAAACATTTCAAATTTGCAGAACTTGAAAACACAAATAGTCAAATGTGAAACCTATTCTAAGAGCAATTCAAATTTATAATCATCCTCATCATTAGAGACATATTATCTAGTTTGTTTTGTTTCCTTATTGTGATAATGGAAGCCACCTGTAAAATAATTGGTCCTTGAGTTTGTCGATCTAATCAACATTTAGATTTAGAGTTTGCTCCCTTGCTTATCTGGCCCAAACACGTCAAATCACAAACACCCCTCCATCCTCTCCAGCCCCGCACTCGTATCTGCAGTCTGGTGCCCGCTGAAGTGGTCCCTCTGTGGGACTTCCGGTTTCCGTTTACTTAGGTCGGCTGGCCTGTCTCCTACGGAACTCACGTAGCTGAGTTTTTGTTCCCTGACCCCAGAGGAATTACTGAGTGGTTTCTTTTGTCATCTTTCTAGGGCCCTCAGTCCCTAGGATTTACTCATCTGAGCTAGTGGTTCCCTACGTGTGGTCTCCATGTCAGCACCTGGGAAGTTGTTTGAAATGCAAATGCTACACCTACAGATTGGGAAGCTCTAGGGACAGAGCCCAGGATTCTCACCTTTCACAAGCCTGCTGGGTGATCTGAAGCAGGTGAACCTTTACGCTCTAACTCCTCCAACTCGGCTCACACGTGGGGACTACCTGGGGAGGTTTAAAGAACCCTGGTGCCTAGGTCTTAGGCGCAGAAATCCTGAGTGAGTTCACTGGGGTGAGGACAGGGAACTGGGACTTCAGATACCCCCCTGGTGCCTGTAAGGTGTAAGCAGGCTGAGCGCCACTGCTCTACATCATCCATGACTCCACATCACAGTTGCCAACCCGGCTTCTCGGAGCTTTCCTTCTCCCCTCAGAAGCCGTGCCGTGTGAGGATACAGCGAGGCAAGAGCAAATCAGATAGTATCTTGTTGTGAGCGGATTCAGAAATTAAACGAAATGTGACACTGCATCTTATCATCTCTGTTGGTGGTGTTTATCATACATGATGAGCCTTTGAACTTGGAGCTGAATTAATTTAATGCAATGTTTCCTTTTGAATCTGTTGGATTTTGTGTGCATCAGGGTGACATGCAGCACGCACATCTGAACGCTCTCCCTGTGAGCGTCGGGAAGAGCACCGGAGGAGAAAGCGTGTCCACGGTACATTAACCATGTAAAGTGAGCTTAATCAGACGGAATTGATTTGTTGAAGTTACACTTACCCGCACAGGAAGAAGTGTTCTGGACTAAATAAATTCAACCTTAAAAATGCCTGCGCATGCCATACCTAACCCATTTTATCACCACAGAATCCACCAGCTCGATGCTACTCGGGCAGCAAAACGCAACTCTTCAGCTGGCAAATGGGGGGCGGGGGAGGGAGGGAGGGAGGGAGAGCGCGAAGCCCCTCTTCCCAGGGTCAGCAGGAGGGACGTGTGGGAGACCTTGCTCTCCTCATGGCAGACGTGGGTGAGCAGCTCTCCCACCTCATTCTGTAACAGACAGTGAATCACTTCCTTCACACTCAGTCAAGGTTTTTAATCTTGTCTTTGTAAGATAAACATCGGCCAGGAACACACCTCTTTGTGTCTTCAAGCTTATTTTGTACGTGAGGAGAGCTTGGTGGTGACTATCCCTTCTAAGTCAGGCTTGATAATGGGAGAGGCTGCTTTGCAATTGGGTTCTTAGTATCTTGGAGACGGGAGCATTCTAAAATACTCAAGGCCCAGGGACAGCAAGGTGAATACAGTCACAGCAAAGTCAGGATGACAACCAGGGCGGTCTTGATTTCCAAAGCTCTGTGGTGTGAGACAGATGGGCCAGCAACAAGAGTGCCACCTGAACTTATACCACCACCAAGAAATCAAGGGCGGGGAAGGAGAAGGAAAACCATGACACCTTCCTTTGGTCCCAGAGATGAGCACGTCCTCCGACCCAGAGCCCCCGAAAGAGGATGGGAGCCCCTCCCGGAAGGGTCCTGACATACCACGCGAAGTGCGAAACACTCGTTAATGCACTAAGCAAGTACAAGTGCACTTCCCCCATTCCTTCCCTGCGGCCAGTTAACGAGTGTCACAGAGACAGGGAATAACCAGGCCTTTTGGTAAGTCGGTACCTTTGGATTATCTTTGGATAATTCTGTCTAATTAAAAGGTGAACCAATTCTGGAACCATTGCAATGTGTGCGGGGGTGGGCTTCCCCCTCAATCAGCAGCAATTCCCAGACACCAGTGGCGTGTCTAAGAATTCAACTCAGTTCTGACACGATCTACCTGGAAACTACAGATGCCAATCACAAGCCCAGGCTGTCACCTCTACCTCTGACAGGCTGGCTACAGGTCACAGGGCCCCACAACCACCTCCTTGGGTTTGGCTTCCAGGACTCAAGGAAGCATTTTACTTAGTAGACACTGGTCACTACGCAAGGCTGTAAGTCAGGGACAGCCAGATGAAGACACGCGGAGGGCGAGGTGTGGGGACAGGGCACGGAGTTGCCACTTCCGTGTGTTCACGAACCCAGAAGCACCTCCCCTGTCCTTCTGGGGCTTCACTACACAGTCGTGCTCGATGAAATCACTGACCTCTGGCGACTGGTTAATTCTCCAGCCCCCCTCTCCACTTCTGAAGTTGTGGGGGCGGTAAGACTGAAAGTTCCAACCTTCCGATCACGTGGCTGGTTCTCTGGGCAACCAGCCCCCATCTTAGGTGCCTTCCCACAGTCACCTCATTACTACAACGCCCCATGAACACAAACCTACTTGTGGGGGAAAGGGACTTCTTTCGAGGGACCCAAAAGGATTCTACTGAACCTAGATCAGTAATGGCCACACAGGCATTTGGGGCCCCTCCTGCCAGTAGTCCGGCAGCTGAAGAAACAACTCCTATATTGGCAAGGGTGACGGACTCCCACGACCATGAAGGTCCCGCGTCACTCCTGCATGGTGACGGCAGGCACAAGAAGGTCCCAACGCCACAGGAGTTACTCGTACTGTCACACTTGGTGATAGCTGGGAATGGCCAATCAACACAGCCCCAGACCAAGGAGCACGCAGTAACTGGGGGCCTCGGATCCTCCAGAAAGGGGTCTGGCTCACCCCATGCAACCAACAACCTGGGCCCGGAGGAAGTAGGCTGACTGCGCGAGCACACTGATGGGTGACACGCGTCGTGCAGGAAGACGGTGACGTCACTTGTGGTCCTCCAGAGCCGTCGCACCGCCCGTCCCAGAAGCCCCAGCTAGCAAGGCCCGGGGTTTCACTTGTGTGCTTGCCGTTTGGACAGTGTAGCTGGCCGCCACTTTGAAACGCAGCGACAGGACCTGAGGACAGTGTGAACCTAACTGGGGGGCAGCTGGGAGATCGGCAGCCAAGCTGAGGCTCTGGAAACCAGGAGCAACGCACGCACACTCGTCCTTAGGGACCAGGCCACTCATCTCCTCCTTCCAATGTAATGAAGTGGGCTGCACAGGCCACCCTGCCTACGACCGACCAACGCCTGCATGCGAGACAGGGCGAGCGGCAGGCCACAGGGCCTGTGCAGCTGCGCCCCCGCCCCCCAGCGTTGGGGGTTCCAGGCGAAGGGGGGCTCGTGGGCCACATGAGCTCATCCGCGGGCAGGACGCATTTTATTAGCACTTTGTGTTTGCATGCCGCTGCTCAGCTGTCCGGTCACCTCGTGGGACTTGTCCCTGTCTCTCTGGCCTATCTGGACTGTTTTCGGAGCCGAGAACCCAGAATTCAAAAAACAAACAAACAGAAAACAAGACAAAACAAAACTGCTTCGAAGCGTTGGGATCCGCCTTCCCTCGCCCCTGCTCTCGGGCCCGTCAGCCCACTGCGCGGACCCACGTGTCCTGCGTCTCCGCCCCGGCCCCTACCCCCACGAGAGCACACCCTAGGGCTGAGGCCTGAGGGTGCGGGCTTTCTGCGGCACACGCCCAGGGGCTCCTCCGCGTTTGCCCCCTAAACGCCCGGCAGCCTCATGTGCTGCCGCAGTTCGCTCCCCGCTTTCCTGTGTGAGAGGGCACAGAGTAGCCCTCTGCGCGCCGGCCTGTCGTACCGCGCTGCCCACCCACCTCCCGGGCATGCTTGTCAAGGGCAGGGTCCCCTTCTCCTCCGAGGACAGCAGCTGTGTGTTGGACTGGCCCAGAGCTTGGAAACAAGCCAGCAGCCAGAAGAAATTCGCGACACTTAAAGAAGCTGGAGAAGCTGTGACGAGAGAAAACACAGACGGTGCCAAAACCCATACACACATTTTAGGGAAGGAAAAAACTGTACGAAATGGTCATGCTCAGCTCAGACCCGTGACGCAAGGTGAATGCAAGTCACGTGTGACGTCTGCAATCACAAGAGGGGCTCAAGGTGGTCACCATCGGCGTCCAGACCCTCCTGGTGACGGCGAGCGACAGCTCGGGCAGCGCTGACCAGAGTGCCCCCGTGCACCGCTGCGCGTGCCGCCGTGCTCCGTGACGGCCCCGCCTGTCGCACAGTGACGCTAGCGTGCATCTGACGGACACCGTGTTTTGAGCGAATGTCACACTACACAGTGCCGCCGGGATTCAGTTCCACTTCGAAAGGTCGTGCATAGGTGACAGCTCCTACAACGGGGGTGCACGCTTCTGGCGCCCAGTCTGACGGGGAAGAACGGATTAGCGGGCACACTGACAGCTCCTGGTACAATGGTGGACCCAGTGAGGTTCGGGGACTGGGTGCCCATGAATGGGGATGAGAAACAGGGCAGTGGTGCGCAAGTCCTGCGGCCAGAGAGGCGTCCTTGTCGTCCTGTGTCCACGCCCTTCTGTGGCATGCACAGGATCTCATCCCAGTGGGGAGCAGACAGAAAGAAAAGGCCGGGAGAGGAGGGGGAGGCCTGCGTCTCTGAGACACCGAGGCTGCTCCGTCGGGATAAATCCCGTTTTCAAAGGCAAGATATTCGGCAAAATCCCCTACACGATCCGCAGGCATCGACAAGCACGTTAGGCAAAGTCAGTGAAGAAGGTATTTCCGGAGTTTGGGGCATTGGATGAAAGAACTGACCTGATACTGTTAACTGGTTTGCGTGGCCACTGATTTTGAGTTTTGTTAAAGATATAAAAGTGCTGAGAGCACCAGCTGTTTCTTGGCCACAGACACCGTGGGGACCCGGCCCTGTAGTAAATGACCAACATCCCCCCATGGCTTCAGCCTGCCATGTCAGCACAGCTGGCCATTTACAAACCAGCAGGGGTTTGTTACAAGTTTGTTTACCTTTCAATAGAGCCACCTGCCTGGAGTTAAATTGTCTGGGCTATAAATAGAGAAGCCCTGTACAGGATAGCTTGGCCATTAAAGGGGGGCAGAGCTTTAGACAGTGGGGGAAACGAAAGAAAACACATTCTCCTTTTACTGCTTTATAGGAATCTGGGAAGGGGGCTGGGGATAGTTATCCGTTTAGCTTCGCGACTGCAAAAAAAGAAAAAATAAATAAAAATAAAATAAAAAAGAGATAATGTGAACAGTACCAGCAGGTTTGAACATCTAAAATCTGCTGAATGTCATTTTATAAATTCTTGAGGTCAGCGAAAGGCTCCACGGTGGGACATGAGCCTTGTCACTCCCAATGGCAGACTGATAATGCATACAGCAAAGCACTGTTGGGACCTCCTGAGGGTGGCAGCAGGCAGGACATACTGAGCCCTGAGAAAACCAGCTGGATACAGTTCCGGGCAGCCGTAAACTCTCAGAGGAATGAGCCGTAGAACTGGAAGGGCCACAGCTGTCTCAGTCAGCGTGCAGCTCTGGGGCAACGACCAGACTCTTAGCCTGTTGGTTCCTGAAACATCAGTAGCCCAAACCTCACACTTTAGGATCTAACTATGGGAAAGGGTGGGAATATTCAAATTTTTTCATCTTGAATCTACTCTACTGCTGGTGGTTATCTACAACCAGTTTAACTTTGTTTTCTGCTATGCTACGTAAAGATAAATTGGCACAGATTTGTTCTTTGTAATAGTTTTAATCTCCAATTTTAAGTTTAAAAACTTGAAATTTTGGAATTTTAGTATTAGTATCTTTCAATATTTTCAATTTTTATTGCCGTAAAATACACATAACATAAAATTTACCATCTTAACTCTTTTTAAGGCAAACTTGCAGTCAACTATTTTTTTCTATCGATTTAAACTCTTATGTATTTTTTTATTTATTCTGATCAAATTTAAACATTGACAAATGGTGGTGCTTTGAGTGATGCTGACTTCACACCGACTGTGTGTGTGTGTGTGTGTGTGTGTGTGTGTGAGTGTGTGTGTGTGTGTGTGAATGGAGGTGTGCAGTGCACTTTGCTGGGGTAAATATTAAGGCGTGGGCTGGCTAGGTCACATGGTGAGTGCACGTTTCTCTTCATAAGAAATTGCCGGACCATCTCTGGAAGCTGCTGTACTATCTTGCCTTCTCTCCAGCAGCGTGTGAGAACTCCACTTGCTCCACATCTTTGTCAGCGTTTGGCACTGTCAACGTTTTGGTACTGGTAGTAGCCACACTGATATATTTCTAATGGTATCTCATTGTGGTTTAATGTGCATTTCCTGAATGACTGATGACTCGGAACATCTGTTTTATGTGCTCACAGGCCATCTGTATATCCTCTGTAGTGAAGTGTCTGTTCAAATATTTTGTCGACTCTTTTAAATCGAGATTTTTGCTTGCGTGATGTCTTCTTGTTGAGTTTTAAGAGTTCTTTATGTATTCTGGATACACATCCTTTGTCAGAAGTTCTTCTATTTTAATTCCTTTCCCTTTCTGTAAATTTTAGAATTAGCTAGTGACAGTCACAAACATCCCAGTGGGATTGTCCCTGGGATTGTGCTACGCCTAATGCTCAATTTGTTAAGATCTGACATTTTAACACTATCGACAGTACTACCTTCTACAAGGTATACCGCTCTAATTATTTAGATCTTTGATTAAGTTGGTTTTTGCAGTTTTCAGCATATAGCTCCTGCATTTACTTTTTTAGATGTATACCCAAGTATCATTTTGTTTTGGTGCTATTTTAAATGTTCCTGGTTTTTTGGTTTGGTTTGTTTGTTTGTTTGTTTGCTTTTAATGTCTTTATTCGAGACACATTTATATTAGTTTTCCTGGAAATTAAGAAAGACCTATTAAATGTTAGTTTAAAAATTTCTAATCCTAACTTTTCAATACTACGCTATAGAAATACTATTGGTTTTTGTATATCAACCTTGTACCCTATGACTTTTCTAAAATCGCTTATTACTTCTCAGAGGATTTCTGTAGATTATTTTGGAAGTTTCTAATGTCCCTTATTACACTGTCCAGGGCTCCCAGCGTGGTTCTGAATAGGAGTGTTAAGAGGGTATTTCTGTCTTGTTGCTAATCTTAGGGGAAATTACTCAGGATTTCCTCAATAAGCATATGTTAACTACCAATTTTTTTAATAGCTGCCCTTATCAGGTAAAAGAAATTTCCTTCTCCTTCTGGTTTGCTGAGAGATTCTGGAAATCACTGAGATGATTATGCTTTTCTTTCTTAAGTATGTTATGAAGAAAACTTATCCTGATTGAATTTTGAATGCTGAATCAGCCTTGTGCTCACAATGGGGCAACTTAACTTTTGAAAATTATTTTTTATCTTCACTAGCTTGTATCCTTTTCTAAAACCATATATACGAGGTTGGACAACTAATTTCATGAACTTATCCTAGAAGTGCTACAGAACTCCTTATTGAATATCACACTACGGTCACCTTTGAAGGACTCCCCTGGGGAAGCTGTGCACCGCCGCCACTGCCTAGTCCATCCTTCAGAGCAGTTCTGGAACTCTTTTTCTGGAATGGCCATCAGAGCTGTCATCGTTATGGTAAGGTTATGACACCTTACTGAGTTGTTTGTACAGTGATTGCCAACATAAGAGCATGGTGTCAAGTTCATGAACTTAATTGTCAGATTTTTCGGGGCAATGACAGCTCTGATGGCCATTCCAGGAAAACAGTCCCAAAATTGCTCTGAGGAGTGGATTAGGCACCGGTGTCGGTGTACAGCTTCCCAAGGGGAGTGCTTGGAAGGTGACTGTAGCGATACTCAGCAATGAGGTACGTAGCGCCTTTTCTAGGATGAGTTTGTGAAATTAGTTATCCAACCTTATATTTAGGATTTATAAAGGGTAGCTCACGGTGAATTAATTAAATTTGAACACCATTAAAAATATCTAACTCTCTCATCTACCTAACCAACCTTGCCTGTGTTGAATCACACAGTGTTATTCATTTGTGTACTAATTAATCATTTCAAAGTGCTTTTATTGATCACATACTTGGTGCTATAAGTACGGGAAAGACCCAAATGATAAAGATGCACCTTTACCCTCAGTGCAGTCTGCCCAGGGTGGCGGCATGGACCAGACGGCCCGGAGGCGCAGAGGGAGGTGTGTGAATCTGCTGCAGAGTAAGAGAAGGCTTTGCAGAAGACGTGCCCGCATCTGGAGATGGACGGAAAGGTCCCTCTGTATACACAGCACCCACGTTACTATCTTCTCCTCTTAGCTATCACTGTCTACCCGATGCAAGGCCCAGCACGTGTGAGGTGAGCTTTGTAACTCAGCGACCCACTGCAGGAGGTCAGATCGGAGGTGCACACATTCCTCGGTGCAATGACTCAGCTGGCTGGGACGGAGTCTCAGTCTCTTTCCAGGAATGTGAAAGAGGAGGGTTGTGGAAGGATGGTCCAGTTTCAGTGCCGGATCCTAAGGCAGAGAGATTGCCGTAGAGACCAGGACTTGGCCGCCATCTTTAGCCATATGCGAGTTAGAGAATAAACAGGGAAAGCCAGGCTTCTTTGAGAGGAGGAAACAAGGAAGGTGTAAGACACTGAGGGAAGGGGGTGGAGAAACCAAGACCCTCAGACCTGGTAGTCTGCAAGTTCCTATAAGGTCCAGTTGAACTTAAGCATCCTGTATGACTTCATTGCAAATCTGACTTTTCATTAAGAGTTATAGAGGGAAGATATCTAATTCTTGAAACCAAAAAGTTTTGATTATATTAGAGATTTAGTAGGACAAGTTGAACCAAAAGACCCTTGACACCGTGTGGGACTGACTGTGGCATCGGAGTGGCATGGAGCTAGTGGGTAACAGGGCTGGGTGTGAACCCAGGTCCCGATCATTCATACCGTCCATGAGTAACAACTACTTAACCTTCAGGACCTCCTTTGCAATCCTCATTTAATTTCTTCCTTAAATAGTTTCCTATTCTGTTATGTCTCCTTTGCCTTTGGGTTGGGTCAGAAAATTTTCTGCGGAGAATCCGATACGAAGTATTTTCAGCTTATGGGTCCTGTGTTTTGACCACTTAACTCTGCTTTGTGCTGGAAAAGCTGTCACCGTGACAGATAAACACACGGGCACGGCAGTGCGCCAGTGACGCGTTATGTACTGACACTGAAACTCATACTTTCACGTGAGGAACTAATATTCTTTTTATTTTTTCCAATCATTTTAAAATTCTTAGCTCATGGCTGTACAAAAACAGATGGATCCCAGTTTACCCACTGCTGTTTCAGAGGCTCACTCAACAAGCATTCCGTCTTCATTCCCTTGGAAAGTCCCTTTCCTCTCTGCCTAAGCAGCCAGAAGACTTAGATTAATAAGACTTAGATTAATAATCAATGTGTTACTTAATAAAATGGGTATATTAAGGAAAGTACCTCAACATAATAAAGGCCATATATGACAAATCCTCTGCTCACATCATACTGAATGGGGAAAAGCTGAAGCCTAATTCTCCTAAAATCAGGAATAAGACAGGGATGTCCCCTGTCACCACTGCTATTCAGTACAGTCCTGGAAGTTCTAGCCAGAGCAATCAGTTAACAAAAAGGAATAAAAGGCATCCAAATTGGGAGAGAAGAAGTTAAACAGTCACTTTTTGCAGATGACATGATCCTTTATATAGAAAATTCTAAAGACTCCACCAAAAAACTATTAGAAATAATAAACACAGTAAAGATGCAGTATATAAAATCAATGTACAAAAGTCAATTGCATTTCTATATACCAACAACGAAACTTCAGGAAAAGAAATGAGACAAGCAATACCTTTTGCAATTGCAACAAAAAGAATACAATACCTAGGAATAAACAAAGAATGTGAAGGACTTATATAATGAAAACTGTAAGACACTACTAAAAGAAATTAAAGAGGACACAAAGAAATAAAAAGATATTCCATGTGCATGGATTGGAAGAATCAACATAGTTAAAATGGCCAGATTACTCAAAGCAATATACAGATTTACCTCAATTCCCATCAAAATCCTACAGTCATTCTTTCAAGAAATAGATAAAAGAATCATCAGATTCGTATGGAACCACAAAAGACTTGGAATCGCTAAAGCGATCCTACACAAAAAGAGTTAAGGCTGGAGGCATCCTGCTCCCCGATTTCAATCTATACCACAAAGCATCAGTAATCAAGACAGCTTGGTATTGGCAGAAAAACAGACATACAGACTAAAGGAACAGAACTGAAAACCCAGAAATAAACCCACAAACATATGGACACATAATTTTTGACAAAGGAGCAAAAAATATACAATAAGGAAAAGAAAGTCTCTTCAGTAAGTGATGCTGGGAAAATTGGAAAACCACATGCAAAAGAATGAATCTGAACTGCCAACTGTCACCATATACCAAAATTAACTCAAAATGAATCAAAGATCTCCACGTAATACCTAAAACAATAAATTGTATACAAAAAAGCATTGGAATTAAACTTATAAACCTTGGGTGTAGGGAGGACTTTATGAACCTGACCTCAAAGACAAGGAATGTAAAAGCAAAAATAAATCAATGGGACTATATCAAATGAAAAAGCTTCTGCTCAGCAAAAGAAATCATCAACAAAGCAGAGAGACAACCAACTGAATGGGAGAAAATATCTGCAAACAACATATCTGTTAAGAGACTAACATCTAAAATATGTAAAGAACCTGTACAATTCAATAACAACAAAAAAACAAAACAACCCAATTAAAAGGTGGGCAGGGTACCTGAACAAACACTTCTCCCAGGAAGACACACAAATGACCAGCAGACATGAAAAAAATTTTCGTCCTCACTAGCTCTCAGGGAAATGCACATCAAATCCACAGGTACCACCTCCCACCTGTGAGAATGACCATTATCAACACGACAAGGAACAACAAGTGCTGGAGGGGCTGTGGAGACAAAGGCACCCTCACACACGGCTGGTGGGAGTGCAAACTGGTACAACTGCTATGGAGGACAGTGGGGAGGCTCCTCAAAAAATTAAGAATAGAGTTACCATATGCCTTGACAATCCCACTTCTGGGTATTTACCCCCCAAAATTGAAAACCTTATCCCACAAAGATACATGCACCCCGATGTTCACTGAAGCAATACACAGTGGCCAAATCATGGAAACAGCCAAAGTGTCCTTGGATAGATGACTTGCTAAAGAAGCTGTGGTACATACACACAATGGAATACTACTCAGCTGTAAGAAAAGATGAAATAGGGCCATTTACGACAACATGGATGGACCTTGAGACCATCACGCAAAGAGAAATAAGCCAGGCAGAAAAAAACCAAGAACTGTATGATTTCATTCACTTGTGGAACACAAGGCTAAAAAGAACAAAGAAGCAAAAACTCATGGACACAGTCAATAGTTTAGTGGTCAGTGGTTACCTGAGGGTAAGGGTGAAGGGGGTGGGAGAGAAGGGACAGGGTCTCAAATACATGGTGATGGAAAGAGAACTGACTCTGGGTGATGAACACAACATGACACATAGACGATGCGCTGCAGAGCTGTACACCTGGGAACTATGTAATTTTTACTAACCTATGTCACCCCAATAAATTTAACAATAAAAATAATCAATGTGTTAATCTCCTCTGTCCTCATATCCTATATTTTTGCCTTCTTCTGCCATGTTTTCTTAAGACTACATACCAGTTTATTCTAATTCTTTACTACAGTTTATTCCAGCTATCTTACAGCAGTTCTACAACAATCTCTTCCAAACTGAATTCTCCTTTTCTAAGAGACCCTTGACTCATTGCTAAATCTTACTTGTCCAGCATGTCACTTGTTCAAATCTTTTTTCTTTCTCTTTTTCACTATATTTAACTATACAATTGTGAAATATAGAGGGCAAAAACATAGCAACAAAATTTTAATTCAAATTTTTACTTCTTTATATTTAGGTACTTGCTTTTTGTATTATAAATGAATTTTAGCATTTATTTTTTTTAACACGTGGGAGAGGAGGGAGGGAAGCTAAATATAAGGTGATGGAAAGAGAAGTCACATTAGGTGGTGAACTTATTATACATCAAGTTGACAATGCACTGTAGAATTGTATGCCTGAAACTATGTAATCCTTGCTAACAGATGTCGCCCCAATAAGTCTAACAATAAAAATGAATTAAAAAAAAATTAACACATATAGTATAAGAGATTTTATGTAACAAATAGCTACAAAACCCAAGAACAGATACAAGGTGCAGGAAATTTTATGTATAAATTTTCTTTATATAAAAAATGATTATTGTATTCCAGGGTATTATTGATTTCTAGAGTTACACTTTTAACTCATAATCATAAATAAAAGAAGTAAAAGCATTTATATAGATACATAATTAGTACTACCCATGGATAATCCTTATTTTTCCCTCATAAATTTGGGCAAAGAAGTGCACATTGCACATGGCAAAATACAGTAGTGAAACTGAACTGTTCTGAATCTGTTTTTCCTACACACATACGCACAGAAGCTTGTCTGAAAGTGCAGAATGGGTATTCGGTGTTGTATTTGTTAAATGTTAGCTTGGTTGGTGCATTATTTTTGTCAGATACAAATGTCCATAGAGGGTAAGACATTCTTTAAGACATGGTGTGGGCAGCGCCTGCCCACTCCTCCCCACGTCATCCTCGGTACCTTCAGGCTTAGCTCACCCTGCTCTGCTCCCATCATACCTTGTATATATTTCCATCCTGGCACATACCATTTTGAATGTCTTGTATAATTAACTGGCGTGTGACTGCTACTTCCTCCAAGTTAATAATCTAGCAACTTTCTAAGCTTAGGACGTTGTCATAAATGTTTGTTAACAAATGAACGTGTGTACAATGAGCCTGATGTAGAGCCCACCTCACACTCAGGCAGATAGGTGGTTTAGCAAGGATTTTCAGATTTGAAACCTATTAAAAAAACAACCTGAGATATTTATAGAATTTAATAAACAGCTGAAGCATAAATATCCTGTTAGGAATGTTTTCCAATCTTCTTTAAAAATAACAGTGATCAAGTCGTTTCATGCACAATGTGTACAGTTCACGTCCACACAACTAAACAAGCCCCAGGTCTGATGGCACCTGTCTCCATGTGAGGATGATGGCACTGAACACAAGAGAGCCCGTCCTGCGGCCTGGACTTAAGAGTCACCCCAGCATGTGGTTCTGTATGGATGGAGAAATACATCAGAAGGATGAAAATGCACTTAGAAATGTTCATGTTCTTTCTCGATATATAAAATGTTAGTTACCATGGCAACAATGGATATAGATACACTTATTCTTTTTTTATTCTAAGAAAAATAAGCAAAAGCTGAAATATTTCACAATAAACTTTCGCACAGATGTCTAGAAGAGTTTGCAGTCATCTAAGACATTTGAAGGAATATGTTAGAGTGGCAATAGAAGAGTCTTTCTTAATAAGCAGTCATTGAACTGTTCACAGAAACCCATCAAGTGACATACAGTTTAAATAATATGGAACTTTCTAGTGCAGGATGAATAACATTTTGTTTTTGTTATTCCACTCCGAAAGGTGTGTTTTAAGGAACAACATCTGAAACTTGGAAACATCACCGCCCGCCTCGGACCGCCCGCCTCGGACCGCCCGCCTCGGACCGCCCGCCTCGGACCGCCCGCCTCGGACCGCCCGCCTCGGACGCCGCGCGCTTTCCTTGTCACGGGGCGCAGGGGGCACGGTTTCCGTTTTACACCAAGAAGAACTCAATGACCGCAGATCCCCTCATTGAAGACCACGTGAGCCGCTGAAGAAAACAGGAGAGAAGACGGGGGACACGAGAGTTACGGCTGCCGAAGCGGAAACCACGGGCCCGCCGCGCCGGCTCACGGGAAGCGCCCCCGGGCGGCCACGCGCTGGACCGGCACCGCGGGCGGGGCGCCGAGGGGGCGGGCCCGCGCGTCTCTGAGCGTCAGGCGGCGGGGCGGGCGGCTCCGTCGAGCCGCCTCCCACGCATGCGCAGAGCAACAGAAATACCCGCTCCTTCAGGTGTCCCCGTCACTCCCTCAGAACCGTCCGGAAGCTTCTCCGACCCGAGGCCGAGTTTGCTCCCAGTTATTCCCTGCAGCTGCTGCTCCAGCTGCTTTCTGACCACCCTGTCCCCGCCGCTCCAGGCAGCACGGCCGTCGCGCGGGCTCCTGTGTCTGCCCGCCTTTCCCCACGGACCTGCTGCTCGCTGACGCCCCGCACACGCCGCCTGCCCGGCCTCGCTCTCGGTGCTGCACGCCGCGAAGACCTGCTGTCCCGGAACGAGTCGGCCCGGGGAACTCGCACCTCTGCGCCCCTGTCGGTGCGACCCCTCCGTCCTGGCCTTTCCCTTCCCGGCTGCTTCATCTCAGGAAGCCTTGTCTCCTCCTGGAAGGCTTCGGGCCTCCAGGCCGGGCCCGTCCTCTCTGCCCCCACGGGGAGTGTAACCGGCCGCCCCTATCGCCGTCCCCCACGGAACCGGGCTACTCGGAACCGTCCTCAGGTCCCGAACGGGACCTGGCATCAAACTGCCCTGCGGAGAGAAGGCCCTGCTCCGAACCGGCTTCCAGCTCAGGGCGTGGAGCTGAGGTCATTAGCACGGTCTGACACTTCCGCGCACTTGCCCGACGACTCCTTTTCCCAGAGTTCTTACTAGACATGTCATTTTGAGCCACAGTTAAATCAAAAAGACAATGAACAGGACCCTGGAATGAGATGCAGTGCAGAGTAGGAAAAAGGCATCTTCAGCATGAGAAGAGGTGGGGGGCGACCTCCAGGCTCCGTCATCCCTGGTGGGGGACTCGCTTGTGCTGCCCACGGGCGCGGTCAGTGTGGGAGCAGACGTGGCCAGACGTGCTGGTGACGCTCTGCTCCAGGAGCAGGCAGGCACTACGCTGAGTTCCGACGGTGCAGATGAGTGAGCGCGCCCTGCAGACACCTCGCGCACCACCAGGAGATCACCTAGGCACCGGGGATCCCTCTGGTCACTAACTGATGTAAGTTAGTGCTTGTACAGGTGCCCGTGGGATGAAACGTTCAGTGTCTGTTCAGACAACGGCCTCCCACAGGACACACACCTCCCTGAATCTTTGACGACAGAGGCCCAATTCTGACCGTGAGGCGGCTTAAGGGTATCTCTCACGGCCATCCGTATGCTTGCTTGGAAAACACTCCGCTGTGTGCGCGGCAGGGCTGCGGGGCTGGCTGTGTAAAGCAGTGACCACTCGTGCTTTGCAAAGACAACTTGACAAGAGGCGTTTAAGAGAGCACGCCGGTCATATAAATGATATACCAAGCGTGACATTTCTGTTAAAAGTGGAAATGAATTTCAAGAACCCCAGATGACAGAAAGAGGACTTGGATGTCTTCTGTCTGCCCAGACTGTTCAGCAGTGGCCGTCAAAGGCCACTATCCAAACAGCTGCAAGATATCACCTGATGCTACGGTCTGTACTGATGATTACGGAAATGTAACACTTCTCGTACGGAAAACCTGTCTCTCTGGAAATGAATAGTCTCCTGTCTACTAGTCAACTGCTGCTTTGAAGAGCATTGGCACTGGGAGTTGTCGTTGCCAGGAACAGCAACAAAAATAATTGACATTTGCATAGCGTTTTACACTTCTGAGAGCACTCTGTCACTTTCTAACTTGGTCCTCCCCTCCCACGGCTCTGCAGAACGGGAAAGTGAAGAGGAGAGGAGTAAATGGCAAAGTGAGGGACTGGCGCTCCGTCTTCTGGTGTTTGATGACTGGCTGCTTGGCGAGCCCTGAGCCTCTGAACTAGGAAGAAATTTGGGCGCGTGTTCGTGGTGTCTCACAGACCGTAAGCACTGTGGATGATAAGCAAGCACGCGGGCTCTGGGGCGAGACTCCCGGCCGAGGGTGGGCTTCGACGTCCTCTCTTGCAAAAGGACCTCGTTCTTAAGCTTGTGATGAGGTCTGAAGGAAGGGTGCGCCCACACCTTCACACAGAAAACACTTAGATGCCATCTGGCAGACAGCAAGTATTCCACAATATTAGCTGGCACTGTTGTTTATTATTTTGTGGGGCGGGAAACACTGGAAAGCCCCAGGAAGGGTATAACCTCACACAGTAAGTGGTCGAGCCAAAACAGCAACCCAGTTCTTAGGAGTCCAACACCAAACTCACCTTCGAAGAGAGGGGTGAGACGTATCTGGAGCCTGCCTCACGGCTGGTCAGCACCCTAAATACAGCATTGGGGGCTGTGTACTGAAATGGGATGGGGTCAATCAGCAAGAGACTGGCAAAGGGCGCCTTTGAGCGACTGTAGCCATTTCAGTGTCAGATCTCAGACCCCTTGGTTTTGCGGCTTTTTATAGAAAGCTCGTGGAAACATAATGGTAGACAGGGGTGACCGCGGTTCAGCGCTTCAGACATCTCATCTTTTCTCATCGTGCTGCAGGGGTTATGCTGCAAATTGAAAGATCCGGCTACATGAAAGGAACTGATACACCGAGCGGGAAGCCTTTCCTTCTGCAAAAAGCTCTGATCTTTGAGTTAGCAAATCTGGAAGGGGCAGATTCGATGAGAATGATTTCAAGTTTTGCCCTTACAGAGAGCAAGCATAACAAGGGAATCAGGACCATGTCCGGGGCTGACAGAGTAATTTCTAAAAATCTAAATGCAGAAGTGAGATAAGAATGCCAGGAATTGGACACAGTGACACAACTTCATGCTTGGAGTCAGGAGTGAGCTCCTTGGCGTTGGAAGCCCCCCCCCCCCCAACACCTTTCCTCACGACCTGCCATCCTGCCCCAGTGAGGAGAGGTCCTGCTTGCTTTTGGAAGCAGCTCCCTAAAAATGGTCGGTCATTCAGCTCTGCAGGGGCAAGGGCCTGAGGGCAGTTGGCAGCCTTCCGCTGCTGCCAGACACATGGCCTTGAGGAAGCAGATTCCCCACAGGAGGAGAGTGGGAAGATAGGTCATGGTGAAGAAAGGAGACAGCAAGAGGCAGAAGATTATGAGTTAGTGTTTGAGGCCCACAGGATCGAAGGAATAACTAACCAACCAAAGGTCTGGGAAGCTGACACGCTTAAGGAGAGGAAGCTGGTATTGCTGCACGATGGACACAGCGATGGACACTGCGATGGACACAGCAATGGACACTGCGATGGACACAGCGATGGACACAGCAATGGACACTGCGATGGACACAGCGACGGACACAGCGATGGACACTGAGATGGACACTGAGACGGAAACTGAGATGGACACTGCATCCAGATGCCACGCATCTCTCTGCTCTGTTAGCGCCCTGACAGTCCGAGGAGGCAGCTTTGATGTTCCTCACTCTTCTAGAAGGAAACAGGCCCCGCGAACTAAGGAGCTCACTGTCACAGAGGCAGTAAATGGCAGAGGAGCGATGCAGAAACGTGTCCGTACGACTGTGAAGCCTGTGTTCCTTGCAATAAAAAAATCCCCACAAAATCAGTCATCAAAACTCCTATTTGTGCAGACCTCTCTAAGGGGCTCACACTGTCTATAGAGTTTACAGGTGTTAACTAATTTGATTTTCCCATTAAATCATGTGACACTGATGTATGATTTATGCACAACTGTCCCCATTTCAGAGATGCAGAGACTGCAGAGTGAGTATCTCGCCTCCGGTCTCAGACTGACGGTGTGCGCAGAGCTGAGAGCACGCGTGGCAGGCAGGCGGGCAGGCCGACAGGGACTCTAACGCCCAGGCCGGCGCTGAAGCAAAGCCCTGGGGGAGGGGAGCTGAGCTGCAGGGACCCAACGCCCGAAAGGTGTGGAGGGAGGGGAGGAAAGGCTGGGGTCCCACGGTCAGGAAAACCAGAACACCAGGACGGAACAATGGGGGGAGGCGGAGGTGCAGCACTGAGGAGGAGGGACACTGGCCTCATGGCCCAGCAGCAGCTCGCTCAGCGGTGCTCAGGACCCCGGGCATCTGTCCGCTAAGGACAGGTCAGAGCTGAGCGGGCAGGAGGGGTGCTGGGGGCTCTCAGGTGAAGCCGAAGAAGTGGGCGCCACTCAGAAAACAATGCCACTACCAAGACCCATTTTTCCAGAAACGAGGGTCCGGAGGAAGAGAGCTCAGGTGAGACCGGAGGCCGTTAGCAGGGCCCATGGCTTTGAGAACTGGGCAGGGGACTTTGAATTGAAGACAACAGGAGGGCCTGCAAGGGCCCATCTGCTGAATTCAACCACTCTCAGCTGAGGAGCAGCGCCACCCTGTGTCCCACCTCCCTTGGGGCACCTGGCCGGGCCGTGCTGGACCAAGGGGGTGCTTTCCTGCACTGCCCCTCAGCCCCTCTGCCCGGGAGGGGCGGGTGGAGGGCAGCTCTGATCTGATGCACAGGCGCCAGCAGCACAGACAGCCTCTCCTTCCCCCCCCCCCCCCCCCCCCCCCCCCCCCCCCAGGCAAGGAGGCTTCCTCTTCATTGTTTTACCCAGGTTGCCTCTGTTTACAGGTGACAAAGCCAGACTCTGAGTGATCGCTGAGGTCCAACAACGTATCCCTTTATGTATTACGTCCACACGGTGTGTTCTTGAAACTCAGAGAGCCCACTCCTTCCCCCAGCTCTCCATCCTGACAGACGTGCAGCACCCCACCTCTCCCTGTGCCTCCGCTCTGGGATGCAGGAGCCTGTCCTCTGACGGAGCATGCAACTCCAGGTACACTTGTTTTAGGAGAAAACTGCCTGCTGTTTAGAGTAAATAAAGTTCAGAGCGGGGTTGAGAGATTTCGTTTCCACTTCCTAGTTTGGCACCTGAAGAGTGAGCTTCCTTCGGCTCCAACTGCTCTCCCCACAAAGTTTTTATTTAGTTTAATCGAAGAAAGCATGGTTTTCTAGACCAGGAAGAAAAGACGACGTGGCAAGGCAAGCAAAAGACATTTCAGCTCTGACGGTTTAAAGAAAAGCAATCTCTCGTCCCGTCCCTGTCTCTCCTCCTCCACCCTTTCTTACTTATTAGTGTGTCTGCCAACAATGGACGGCACACCACATGAAGCATCTCTGCGTGTGCTCGGTGAAGGTGGGACCTACGAATGACAGGAGGGAACAAGAGGAATGCATGTGCACTCAGAGCCATGGCTGTGAGCGCTGCACCTTCTAGGAAGTGTCCGCAGGGGAGCTGGTGTATAGATAGGCTGCGGCGTGAAGTGAGGGCCCGGCTTTCCCGCCCCGGACACCGCTGCATCTGTGCCCGTGCGGACGTGAAGGGCGCACTGAGGGCTGCCCCTCACACGTCTGTCCTTTGTGTGGCATGCGCTGCACGTTACATAAGGCACAACGGCACGCGTGCTCCCTCTGCCCACCTACACGCTTAGTTTTTCTTAAGGATGAAAGGACACCATCCTACATGGAGCTGTCAGACATCAATCAATGTGGGTTGAAATAAGCCGCAGTGAGTGACACCAAGTGGGTTTAATCTGAAGGGAAAATGATACTGTACTCCCAAGAAATTTAAATAACGGCAGATCAATTATTTATTTTCCAGGCTGTAACTCAAACAACCAGCAGGGCAGGCAGGGAAAATAAAAGAACACCAGCTTGTGCACTGTATTGCATGTAGTACAGGTGTCTCAACCTAATGAGCCTCCCGGGTCCGCGTCCGCTTCTGCGTGTCACCAGGGTGATCACAGCTTGCAAAGGCAGACCAGAGCAGGCATGCCTTCCTAGGTCTCGGGCTGTAATTAAAGCCACAGTCATCAGACAGCGGAGAGGCCAGCTGCAACCCTTCGAGCCTTCAGGTCTCCGGCATTAAGCACAGATTATGGCACAAAATATGTACCAAAAATAATCCCAATAAAAGTTTGCGGATTTGATTACTTAATTGATTTTCTTCTTCTAGATATGAATAAATGACCCAAGCTAAATGCCAGTTCCCTGCAAAGAATTTCATTTAAGCTTCACTGAATTGAAAAGGCTCAACCAGACTCAACATTTCCAACTTCCTAGCAAGTAGCAGAAAATCTACCTGACAGTTGCTATGGAAACACGAACAGGAAGAGTGAACCATCAGCCTATAAATCCACAGAGAAACCTTTCTTAATTGGAAGGCCTTTAACCCACACATTTTTCTCATAGCTGCAGAGCTTATTTCTAAAGAGATTATTAAATTCCTCAATTGACTTATGAAGGATGCTTCCCACTACATTACTGCGCTTTGGCTTGCTCGTTCTTTATATGTTTCCAAAATTACAAAGCAGACCAGGGATAATAAAAGTTAACACAGATGTTTCGATGAAAAATCCATACGATGTTCCCAAAATAACGTCAGCGGCAAGGCTGAACAAAAAGGGTTCCGGGACCTGAACCGAAATGGTGTAGACACGGTGGTGTGGAAGCTTTTTCTGTCACCAAATTCCTTCCCCGGCCCCCGAGTCCGGCAGATTAACACAGGCGGAGGGTCCCGAGAGCACGGCCCAATGTGGAGGAGACGTGACCAGCTGGGAAAATAAGAAAAGGCGCCGGTGGAATACGTTACGTTTATGCTCACGCTTCACTTTCGGAAACGCCCGTCACAGCGCAGAGTGACCAGGACGAAAGGCCCCGCGCCGGCTCTGAGCAGGCGGCGCCCTCGCGCGGCTGAAGCGGCGCGGGCCTGGCGGGCCGCGTGCTGCGAGACCCCCTCCGGGAGCCGGCGGGACGACAGGGAGCACGGCGCCACCCCCGCTCTGTCCTCCCCGCCGCGTCACAGACGGTGTCCTGGTGTGGGCGCGGCCTCCCCGCTCACGTCGCAGGCCTTTCCCGCCCGGGACTCGACGACCTGTGTGCTCGTCGCTGCCCCCACGCCCTTCCTTCCGGGGCCTGCTCAGCTCCCTGCGAGGTGGCGCCCACGCGCTGTCACCTGGTCCCGGCTTCTCGGGAGCGGAGGCCCCGCCCCCTTCCCCTGTGACCCCGCCCCCTTCCCCTGTGACCCCGCCTTTGTCCCCCTTCTGTGGTCTTCCCTGGCTTTTCCGACGTGTTTTCAGAGCTCGTTTTCTGCCGGCTTGGTGGTTTTCCGTGGGATCTTTCATAAACCCTCCTCCTCCTCTTCCTGTTCCCCCACCCCCCCGGCCGCTCACACGCCCCCACGCCTGCTCTTAGGCCCCCCACGCCGCGGCTCACAAATAAGGGGACAAGGCGGGTTCCCCGGGGGTGCAGGGGCGGGCTTCCGCGCTCCCAACGCCGTGGCCTGTGTTTGCTTCCCGGCCCGGGAACCCCCAGATAAAAAGGTGGGGGATAAAGCTATCCGCTCCGTCCGGCTGCGGACAGCAGGGCCGACACTGCAAACCGGTCCCACACGTCCGACGCAGGAGAGTGTCAGCTAGCTTGCCCGGAGACGTGTAAGACGGCACGTGTGAGCTGAACTCACTTTCTTCTTCTCACAGTATTTCTTCCTGTTGGTCCTTTCTCAGCAAATCTCCCACTTACCCATTATGCCCGTTTTAGTCACCAACTCCACCAAAAGTGTCCCTTGTCCTTCTTGAGCCAGAATCAGATGTCTCTTACTGGCATGTGACTACAATAAATATTAAATAACAAAGTATGCTGTATCATTAAAGGTCATAACCTTATTGCCTATTTACTCGGCTCTACTCATTTCTGAAAGGGAAAAACTGTATCATTTTATTCACTATTTTACTATTTTATCCCAAATATTTATTGAGCTGTGAATGAAAATGCATCGATACATAAAATAAAACCATTAACAAAAGTCCTTCACTTAATTCCTTCCTATGTTCCTCAGGTCCATCCACCCCCAACCTCCATTTATGGGAATCTAGTGGCTGCCACTTAATCTTACGGAGATGTCCAGTATTACTCTGGTTTCAAAATTATAGTGGATAACATGACATTTTCAAGTCTCATGGGGGGGGTCACGAGGTCTTTGTGCTGGGGCTGCTGAAAGATTAAGGGTACGATGCAAGCCAACCTTTACTCATATACACAGGCAGTATTTTCCCAGCACTCAGACTGCAACCCCTCTGTGCTCTGGGAGACTGACTTTGAAGCCCCTCATATTGCTGACATGGGGGAACTGGGCGGGGATAAGG